>WYDI02008751.1:0-35527 GCA_009867235.2 Psittacus erithacus | reverse complement strand
CAGAACATGAGACTTAGAAAGTCCTTGGTCAGAGTAAACATTACTGAGCAGCAACTAAAAACATTGGTGTTATCAGCACTGTTCTCAGGCTGAAATTCAAAAACACAGCACTGCACCAGCTACTAAGGAATAAAAATGACTGCTACTGCTGAATCCAGGACATTGGCTAACTCCCTCTGACACAGCATCTTTACTGGTGTTACAAATTGGTGCACTAGTGTTGCAGTTATGTTATTTTCCAGTATAACACAGATACAAAAATAAATTTCAGGTTACAGCCTGTCAGGCTCTTTTTACAGAATCAACTAGGCCTAAATATAGAATAAAAGTTGCCCTCTCTTGACTTCTTACTTTTAACAGATCACAATGTCCCATGCAAAGTTATTATTAGGATTTACCTGGTACACTCAGAACACACAAGAGATTTGTCCTTCAGACATACCAGGAGTATCGGTGCGAGATGTTAGAAGGCTAATGCAGCAGCTCACATAATCTCTGAAAGACAACCATAAGGAACCATTTTAGAAAATGAACTAATGACCTATATGTCTATACATATTTACAGTGTAAACTCTCCCATGCAGTGGGTAAACATGTCCTAGAAAGTATTTTGCCTGAAGAATATCAGACAATTAAATTTCATATTCAATATATCAATTCCTAGATGCATTCAGAGACACTATGAAATTATAAGCAAAATATTTCCCATGTCCCACTCACTGTTTCTCAGTTATCCTAACATGCTATGAAAGACCAGCTCTAATTCAGGCAAACTCCATAAACGAAGCATTAGGGAGGGGAAGAAAAACGAAAAAGGGAATAAAAATCATGCTGTGAACTCAAAACTTTAATAGCGAGAACGGCTACTTTCAACAGCCTGGTATTAAACGATTCATTAAGATGCACAAAGTTTCTTTGAAACATGTGTCTCATCATCAAGAGTTTTTCTCTTCTGAGAAGGCAAGAAAGCAAAGCCTCTCTTCTAGTTCAGGACTTCATAAACTACTCTGTCTGTAAAGCTTCTCTACCATCTCATCTGGGTAGAGCACCACACACAGAACTAAGAGGGTCTCATTTCTGCTTAGAACAGCAGAATTTTATGGTCAACAGCTGGTTAACACTAATGAACTGAAACTTCAAAATACCCCAGCTGACAAACGCCACAGAGGCAACACACTGAACACTCTCATTTACCTTACAGAAATCAGCTGAAGATTATCAGGAAAATGGAAAGGCACCAAACTTTGAAACCAAAGATATTTTAAAGAAATGTATCCAGCCTATGAAATTATTCAACTCGCTATGCCACTAACAGCAAGAGTTTAAGATTAAAATATATATATATATTCATCGCTAGGGATTACCACCACCTGTAGTTAACCAACTGCACACATCAAGGTATACAAACTTCCGAAACACACAAACCTTCATGCTTCAGGGCATAAGGCTTTCACTAAATATCGACTGCGCACAGAGGGATGCTCTGTTCTCCTGTGAAAGATCTGGTATCAGGCAGACTTCTAAATTAAATGCCAGACTTCACTGAAGGAGTCAATACTCCTTTCTTGGAGAACACACCTGCTATAATGCAGGGTCACACTACCACTGCGGTATTCAGCCAAAAGGCTTGATCTACTTCTTTTTTTAATCTATGATAATTTTAAATCTATGATTAATTTTATAAATCTTCCTGCCTGTGAATTTTTAGGTTTGCTGCCTAAGGGAATGAGGCTTATACACCCAAACTGTGAGTGGGATCGGTATCTTATATGCCCTTTGGTTTGGTGAAAATAGGTAAATCTGTATAAAAGAAAGGTGCATCCCTAACAGAGAGAAAGGCTGATGCAGTGACTCAAATCTGAACAGTGAGCAGGTGAGCACAACCTCAGAGCAAAAAAAACTGGAAATGTGTTCACTAGCTCTGTTTCCTACAGAGTTCTCATTTACATCACCTAAAGGAATGTTGGTGTAGGTAACACCCTATTCTCCAACAGAGCAAAGAAGCGTGAGATTTTAAGAACTGTATCTGTAATGACTTTGAGGAGTTAAAAAAAAAAACAACCCACCCAAAAAACCCCCCAAAAACAAAAAAACCACACTAGTTTTTTGTAGTTCAGGGGTTTGTATGAAGTGTAGCACAGGCTTAGCTAACAGAGGTGAGAGCCAACATTACCCCACAGAAAAGGGTAATGCCTAAAAATAAATCCATGCAGCTAGTTCACCTGTTTTCTGTGTAAATCTTCTCATCAAGCACTGGTCACTCAGAGTCATCCAGCCCTCTCCCTTCCCTTCCCACATTCTCCCAGCCCGCTCTCTCTGGCACCACATCTCGATGAAGCTTTGGGATTTGCTTTTCCTTTTTCACAAGACTTTACTACTTGCACATCAGAAGGTGTTTTGTGCCCATGGCAAATAACAATTTCTAATGTCACTTCCCTTAAAAGCATAATGACTTTCAAGTGAATTTTGCCACGTCACCTCTAAGTGAACACATACTACCAAAACTTACTGGACTGATCAAGGTGCCCACATAGCCAAGTGAATCTATGATCTTACTATTTCAGGTTGACCAACCCTTCCCTCCGCCAGCCTCTTTCTATTTGCAGTATGATTAGCGGCCCAAAGTATCTGCACCTGACTTTACGTGGCAGGCCTTTGAACTCAGAACTTTGCCAATGTATTTGTGTCTTTGATTAAGAGATATCAAATCTTGCTATACTCAGAATTAACAACATCATGTCAGGCCAACTACTTTACTGGCACAAAGCATGAAAAGTCTTGAGAAATTTTTTAAGCAGTTGTTTCAGAAGGAGTTTAATTTATGACCAAAGTAAACAAAGCTTTCTTCACTTTCTGAAGCACCTGTAGATATAACAGCACATCAAAAGAAAACTGTTCAGTGCAAGACTCTCATAAACAATACATATTTAGCAGCCTTCTAACAAACAAGACTCTTCACGGTATTCCCACAGCAGGCATTTGAAGCGCAGTTATTCCATCCCTCACTTCCCAGGTAGCAGCCAACTATCTCCACGGACTACACAGGGATTACTAAGGCTGCCTTAATCAGACCTCTTACACTTTACTACACTATTACGCAAGCTCCTCCACATAAGATGATTAGAACCAATTTACAAGTGCCACACTTCTTGGACTGCTAGACAACTCCTACTTTATTGTCTGTACTTAGAAAACAATCTACTCAAAAGGCTAATAAAGCAAATGCAAACCATAGTTCATGGGGAGAATTATTAAAAACACACTGTTCTTTCAGAAATTATTTTATCTCACCATCAAAAGCACAGTTTCCTTCTAAGAATGGCACAACACTAACAGAGAATGTCTTGTTATCGATATTTCTCTCAAGCATTTGTCTTCTCTCCTACTCAAGACACATTTCCCCTTTTTGTAGGACAGTTTCAAACCCAACAACATACAACCATTTCGTCAAGTTCTGCTCTTCCTACTGAAGGAAGAGCTTAAAGCCTTAGCAAGTGTAATCATAGCCTGGAGGCTCCTGAAGCACCCTGAAGTTTTCTGGACATGGGACAGCTGGATACACAATCATAACTACTGGACCTAATGCGTATTTCCTCAGGCAGGTAAGCTTCAGAGGGAGTCACAAACAGCCACAGGTGGGATGCCAGAATACAAAAGAGATTCAGTGTGACTTAATCAAACACAAAACACTTAATAGTGATGCAGCTCTCAAGTGCTGGTTTCAGTCTCAAGCAACAAGAAGAGAAAAGGAACTGAGACATGGTTCACTCGTCTGCAGGATCATGAAGTGGATTTTTTCCTCTTCTTGCATATATTAGATAGCAAATCTGAAATGCTGTTAAATTTCTCATCTTCTAATACTGCAGTAATGGTATTCATCTGCTACTTTCAAATTGCTCTTTCCCAATGCTTACAACAAGGCTCACCAAGCTAGACACCACTAACTCACAATACAGCAAAAGCCACTCTCCAGATTTAGCAGTGAATAAAAAGAATTTGTAAGCACGCTACCTTAGCTTTTAAAACAGGATTTGTGGATATCAAGAGCTTACAGGCTCCTATAAACCCCACAGGCTTCATTCTTATCCCTTTCAAAGGGAAGCTAAAGCATGTAGAAAAACCTTTCCACCACAAATCTCCTGCTTACACATACTCTCTTATGAATTACCAAAAATAAGGCATGCTACACAAAACTCAAACCCCAACATTCAGCTTCCCAATCAACCACACTACCTCAGTGGACAGTCCTCCTAATTCTTGCCCAAAACACACCATTAACAACTCTATGAGGCTCTGAAGCTCTCTCTCTATATTAATCTCTCAGAAACATCATCCACCTTATCTGCTCCTGAACATGCACCAACCCCTCACCAACCTGTACCCTGAAGCCTCCTAAAGCCCACCAGCTCATCTTCATACTTTCATCAGCCACATAACTAAGGACCCTTCTCACATCCATCCTGTTCCATCCATGACACTATACATACCTGAACCCTATTCATCCTTCTTCTCCTCCAATTAAGTGTCCCAAAACCCACACAAGCAACCCTCTTCCACACTCTTCAATAAACCCAGCGCACAGGTGAGATCCAAATCCCTCAGATCGCAAGCCCTCACCTCCAGCCCAACCCAAGCCCTCCTCAGAGCCTCAAGTCCTCCTTCCCCTACACCCCTTAAACACTCCAAAGAGCCCCCAAATCCTACACCCGCATCAGAGGATCCTGACCCTACCACACACACCACGCACAACCCCAAACTTCTCTTCCAACACTCTACTCAAGCACCCCAAACCTTATTTCTCTGCCAGAGGACCCCACATCACCCCAGCCCTCCCCTCAGGGCCCATCCCTCCCCCTACACACCCTCAAACACCACACACACACACACACCCCGGAGCGACGCGACATCGCTTATCCCCAGCCCTAGGGACCCAGAAGAATACGGAAGAAGAAAGACTCCCCACACAAACCCCGCTGGGACACCGCTCCGTTCACCTTCTCTCGCTTCTCGCTACGGCCTCAGGCCTCTCCCTCCCCGAAGCGCCGGCGGCACCACAACACACACGGACCCACCCCCTTCCGCCCACAGAGGAGGTGGATAGAGTGTCCTCGACGCGGGGCACGCCGGGACGACGGAGGCTGCGGGAGGCCGTTTCAGAACTCGTTACATATCCCCCTCAGTGCCGAGCCTGAGTCACGGCCTTAAGCCGCTTCGCAGCGCCTGCGGACCGCCCGCAGTGGGTCATCACACACGGGCAGGCTAACTCAGGCCTGAAGGTGAAGCTTATCCGCGCAGCGAGGCTGTGGGCTCTATCTTTGCCGGAGTACTCGACCAGCTCACGGTGCGGGAGCCACACTGAACCCATGCGGCGGCCGAGGGAGAGGGGGAAGCGGTGAGGTGTTCACAGTGACACAGTGCACGGAGGCTTGGACACCAAGTGGAGTATGAAGCGGTCTTACCAGGCCCTTCTGGAGCCATTGGTTGGAATAAAATCAGGCTCCCTAGCTTGTGCTGGTGCTTCAAGAGTAACTCTGTCAGTGTGCCTTCTAGCTGAGAGATTGACTTTTGGTGTCAAGAGCTGCTGCGGAAGGTGAACTGGAATTCAGAGTCGATTATCTTATTCCTTCCGGTGGTGCCAGGCATAGAAAAAAGGAAGTTCTGCATCTGGATTGATACCTGGGCCTCATTGTGCGCATTGTGGCAGTAACACGTTACAAACTTTCTTCTCACGGAACATTCATCTGGAAAAACAGCAAAATAAAATGTGTAAACCCAGAATTTAAAAATTAATCAGTTACTGAACGTGAGAGCTCAGAATTCACAGATGTTGATGTGGGGACATCATCTAAGTGAAAACAAGTTGTTGCCAATTCAGGAGGAATAGCCATCTATGTTCTGCTGCTCTCCTAACAGCTTTCACTCCTCATCAAAACATTTCATCATGCTGGTGCAGGTCTAGCTTGTTTCACTGTCTCTGCTAAGAGTTGCTGCTTTGGATTCTTCCTGCTGCTGAAATGAAATATGTCACTTTAGGGGAAAAAGATGTTTTTGGGTTTCTGGGAAACAGCAACAGATCTATAATATCAGCATAATTACAAACACTTCCTTCTGTGCAAGGTGGTGTTTGCCCACTTCCCATAGCATGGTGGACTTTGATCTCGTTCACTCTGCCTTTAATAGGAACATCTGTCTCTTTACTAGAGCCAACAAAGAAATGGTTTGCTTTTTCCTCCCCTTTCTAGACCTTTTTTAGGAAGCTGGTGACCAAGCAAGTCCACCAACTACTCAGCAGTCACTGCATCCTTACTCCCAGGTGTGTCATGAATGAATTCCTTGTTTTGCTTGCCTGCATGTCTGCTTTTGCAGACAGTATTAAACTGTCTTTGTCTCAAGCCATGACTTTTCTCACTTTTACTCTTCAATTCTCATCCCTGTCCCACTGGAGGGGGAAGTGAGTGAGTGACTTTGTGGGGATTGGTTGCCAGCTGGGCTTAAACCACAACACTTTGAAAGCAGCAGAAGCTCCAGCCTTCACTCCCTTCTTCTACTCTTCCTGCTCTTCAAGATACTTGTGTGGCCAGAAGACAGAGCATGGATATACCTCAAGCAGTGACTGAATTGCTTCATTGGTGACAAAAACCCTTCTACCCATTTCTCTTAATGCAAAGCGCAAGACTTCAGTCCTTTACAGAGACTGGAGGGTTGTTCCACAATTTCATTCTGTGCTCAGAAGTGAACTCCTTATGTTATTGTAGCTTAGCAGCATCCCAGTGAATGATAGCCAGTGCTTTGCAGGGCTCCATCTTACTGACTACACCGAGTTGTAGCACGTGAGTGGCTCAGAAGACATACAGGTTCCTCTAGGCAATGTTTTGCAACTTATTGTGGGCAGAGCCACTGCCATGCTTTCCCCGTATCTGCTGTCAGAGAAAATGAGGTGCCTGACAAATAAAAATGCTGAAGCACTGCCACTCTTGTCAGTAAGGCTGCACGGACCATCAAATGCTCCACATCTTTCCAGTCTGCTACCAGTCACCCAACATTGTTCTTTGCAGTCAGCAGTGGATCTGGGACAAGAAGTTTGAAGGCTGAGTCTAAAGAATTTTAAGGAAAAAATGTTTCAGTTTGCTTTAGCAGTGATCTACCCACTGGTGCTGGAGAGAAAAGAAACAAAAAGCTGATTTTTGTTTTGTCACAGTTCCAACTGCAAGAAATGAGAACAATGAAGCACAGAGCAACAATACTGAACTTCCAAAGAAAATAATGTTATGTGCAGACAGGCTTGAACCAGATAAGCTGAGATGATCTGTATGCTGTATGAGAAGCTTTGCCAGGGAATTTGAAGCCAATCTTTGCTTCCATTTTGAAGCAGCACATCCTCATGTGAAACACAAAACCATGGAATAAAGCACAGATTGATTATGGGGAGCAAAAGAAAATAAAAAATAATCATCCACCACTGAATACAAGTGTTTGAAAAATCCTCCTGTGTTAACCACTGTGTTGACAATGCATGAAAACCTCAGTTGTTGAAGAGCTGTTTTACCTACTGGCTGAGAGGTGGTGATAGCAATGGTTAGTGAAAACAGAGCAGACAGAAAACTATTTACTGTTACTCAGACTATTTAATTTTTTCCACTTCATGCACGAAGTAACTTAAAGCTATTAAAAAATAAATTAAAAAAACCCCAACCAAACAAACAAAAAACCCCAACCAAACAAACAAAAAACCAACAAAACAACCAAACCCAGGACAGTCTGAAAGCAGGGCAGTTCCTAGTTTGCAGTATAACCAGGCCAGTTTACCAATAATGAATGCGAGGTGGTGGAAGATGGTCACACCGATAAGAGGTGGCAAAGCAGGTAGATGGAATATATTTTAAGGTGTCCTTCCACAAGGTGATAGGGAACAGGGTTAGCATACATTAGACACGGCACATTCAGGGTCAGGCAGCCTGGCTGAGTGGATTATACAAAGTCCTGCAGCAGTCCCTAAATCCCCAGGAAGCTGTGGAAGTGCCAGCAAACATGAGCAGGGTCTTGCTGTGAAAATAACCTGCTATTATTTCACTGCATGAGTTTTTCCTCACTTGCACTTTTTGCAAATTCACTTCTTACTGCTGTGGCATGGTGGTTAGAAAGAGGGAGGGTACTTATCCACTCATTTCCCCGCAGCATTCAGGAAAGCATTTTTTTACTAACCTGTTTGAACATTGTCATGCTAGCCACAAAACTGCTTTATTTGATTACTTGCCCTCGGGATTTTCTTATGATTTAATGATCCTAGCCATGACTGGGAAAGAACAGAGCATTGCAAATACTGAAACTTTCACTAAGAGGTTTAAATTAAAATAGAACAAAACACACTGTCATGCAAAGCCCTTGACAGATTTCTGGATGAATACAAGTTGGCATTTGGCAGTGATGTTAAAACCAAGAGACGTAATAGCTTGTTAGAGCTCAAACGCCTTCACCAATACTTCCTGAGTGAGCAAGCCTGCTGGACACAAATCCTGTTTTTAGAAGGCCACAGTGCTGGTTCCAAGGTTAACAATTGTGAATTATCCGACTGATAGTACCCAGATCTGCTTAAAAAGAAAGGTAAACCCTAATCTGAAAGAGAAGGCTATTAGAGTCTTCGTTTTTTCTCTTAAAACCGCTTACAACATGTGGATACACCTTATGTGTGTATGAATAGTGGAGCTAAAATGCTGTCGTACATCTTAGATATGCAAATAATGAACCTAAACAATTTGCAAGATGGGAAAATATGTGTAAGATTAAAACCTCAGCATGCTCAGTTTTACACGTCTAGTAATCACAGCCTCAGTGAAAATATAACCGAGGAGATTAATCATTTTCTGAATGGAGATTTGATGTCTTACCCAATGTGAGAAAATGCAACATGCAGTGCAACTGGTGAACATCCTATTTAAGCAAAAACAGTTTAGAATTCATGCACATTTTAGGGAACATTTAATTCTAAAAATTACATTTGTCTTGGTGTTGTTTTGCATGTTTGCCATCTGCAATGCAAAAGTATATTGGAAAAAACGCTACTTCTGCTTTTGTCAGACGCGTTTTAGTGTAACTGCAGTCCAATATGCTATCGAAATACAAAATGAAAAACAACACTTAATTGGGCCAAATCTTCCTTTTTAAGTCTCCATTGTTCTCTGTAAAATTCCTCCCTAGATAAGGGAGGCCAACAGCATCCTGGTGTATGTCAGCAATAGCGTGGCCAGCAGGATTCAGGCAATGATCATCCTCCTGTACTCGGCACTGGTGAGGTCGCACCTTGAATCCTGTGTTCAGTTCTGAACCCCTCACTACAAGAGAGACATTGAGGTACTGAACCAGGTCCAGAAAAGGGCAACAGAGCTAGAAGGGTCTGGAGAACAAGTCTTACGAGGAGTGGCTGGGGGAGCTGTGGTTATTTAGTCTGGAGAAGAAAACGCTCAGAGGGGACCTCATCGCTCTCTACAACTGCCTGAAAGCAGGTTGTAGCAAAGTGGGGTTGGTTTCTTCTCCCAGGTGACAAGCAATAGAACAAGAGGAAATTACCTCAAGTTGTGCCAGAGGAGGGTTAGACTGGATATTAGGAAAAAAATTCTTCACCACAAGGGTAATCAGGTATTGGAACAGGCTGCCTGAGAAGCTTTGGGCTCATCATCCCTAGTGGTATTGAAAAGACGTGTAGATGTGGCACTTAGAGACATGGTTTAGTGGTGGACTTGGTCGAGTTAGGTTAACAGTTGGACCAGATGATTTTAAAGGTCTTTTTTAACCTAAATGATTCTATGACAGCAGATTATGATGCTCCTTTGATAATGGCTGGCAAAGCAAGGTAGTTCAAGACCCTGCTCTATAGCCAGGGCTTCTGTAGCTGCCACGTGTCTCTCCCACACTGTCAACAGGGTGACAGGCTGTCCCGAGACGTCATTAAATTTCGCATTACCAACACATCAGTGTAAAACACTGTCTGGCCACTATGGTCAGGCAAGTATAAACGCATAGTAAAGCCAGTCTCTAAATCACAAAAATGCTCATTTCATTACTTCCCAAAACATCTGTGATGAAGGAACATAAGAAGCAAAGTCTTAAATTTTCATTTCCTAGGAATTTGGGAAGCAGATTTGTTAACTTCTAGAATAGCTTATTTAATATTGTAACAGGAGGTAAAGCCTTCTGTTTGCTCTACATTACTGTAGAAGAACATGTCATAATTTGTAATCGAAATCCTCAATTTTGTGAGCATTTCATGAACACATGGAAGGTTTATTTGTCTGACTTCTCCCACTTAAGTAAATGCATCAAATCACATGCATTTAAGAAATGTAGTGTTAGCTTGTATTAGTATTCTCAGGATATAGGGTTTGTTTTGAACAAGATATGAGAAAAGTCAATAAACAGTTACTCAGTTTTGTAATATTCATGTTTTTTCAGGTTTATTGTTAGTAAATAATATCAAAAGGAACAAGGATATTGATTCAGTCCAAATGCATAAGTAGTCCACTGCCCTGATTCCAAAAGTGTCGGTAAGCAGAAGTCAAAGAAAGAAGTGATACTTCCCCCACCAACTGCAGTCTCCAAGTACTTCATCTCAGAGTACTTCCTGAAACTGATGTGGTTTGCCTACTTTATAATCCTCAAGAGATCTCTCTAAAATCCTGTTTTAGTTTCCCTTTTAACCCAGGTAAATTTTACATCCACAACCTCTGTCAAGGAGTGCTATAGTTCAGTTGTCCATAGCTGAACTGTCTCAATCTATCTTCCTATGGAGACAGACTGAGAGAGGTGGGCTTGTTCATCCCTCGCAGTGTCCAGGGCCAGGTTGGACAGAGTTTGGAGCAATCTGGTCTAGTGGAAAGTGTCTCTGCCCATGGCAGGGGTGTTAGAAATGAATGAGCTTTAAGGTTTCTTCCAATCATTTTATGATTCTATGATTCTAAAATAGCATGAAGACCTACCTCTTCTTCCTCTGTATTTTCACTGAAATATACATACCGACCTTCTTGCATACATTTGTTGTTTTTTAATTATGGATTTACTCCGAGTTGTGTGTTTCTGATGTTATCATGACTTACATGCAGATTATTTCCATCACATCTATGTAACCTATAATAACTACCTCCCAATTTAAAAAATTGATTTTATTCCCTCAAGAGTAACAATCACCAGATAAATTCATTCTGTAGATCCGGCCCTATCTCATTTTTACCCTGCTTGTAGCAAAGCATTCAAAGTGACATGTATTGAACTTTGCAAGACATCAAATAAATAATCATGTGATCATTACATTTTAAATCTGGTTTAAACCAGAATGGTTTGTGAGAGATACTGACTGGATGTAATATAGTTTGGAGTCTTACCAGAAATGTAAAATTAGTTAGTTCTCATCGCTCACTTTGCAGCTTATTTTGTTACTCAGAAACGTCAGAGTCATCAGATGGGATCAGCTTTGTCTGTCCAGAGGAATAACCCGATTTCATCAATAACAAGTAATGTCATTCCAGGGGAGTGTGTGAGGACACTGCAACATGAAGGCACAAGCTGCACGGAGTGTCTCACTACAGTGTCTGCTTTACCCATGTACTTTCTGCTCCCTTTTTTTCTACTCCCCAGCTAATACTCCCAGGACAAAGAGAAGCAGCCTAATCCTTGAGGCAGCTCACAGTAGCTTTTCACTTTCTGCCCAGGCTTCACATGATCTAGGAGTGACACAACCGGCATGAAGTTTTCTCACACCCCGCTGTTCATTCCTGTCCTGCACTGACATGATGGTTTTGGTCATGAGACAGATCAGAGACAGCCATGAGAAAGATCAGAGAATAGAACAAGAAAAAAGATGCACCTACTTCTTGGTAGAAGCTCTGTCAGTTCCCTCCTCCAGTTCAGAGAGCCCCGTGGGCATGCTGGTGCAACCAAAGCAGCAGTGCAGGAGGATGGTGAGGGTGTTTTAAGTCAATACTACTTTGAGAAGGTTTCATATTGCATTTGCCCTTGAGTCAAGCAGCAACTTGGAATATTTTTATCAGCAGGGAGCCCTATGTACTTTGACTTTTAAAAGCCCGAACAGCATAAGCAATAAGCCAGATGTATTTTCTGCTAAATGGAGCCCCATCAACATGTTTTCATTCTGTACTCCACTTGTGGTCCACGTGAAGCAGGGACTAAAAGACACAAAAGCCTCTGCTAACGGAATTAGTAATCAATTCTGTATTTATGCTGGTGAAGAATCCCACCATTTTAATACTTACTTGAATGAGCAGAATGGGAATAAGCCTTTACTTTTATTATATTACACTGACCTCCATCTTCCTCCTTCCCTCTTCCAGGAAGCTGAAAGAACTGCTTGGCAGGGCAGAACCATACAGCTCAGGCAAGGATCAAGGGCAAGGGCTTGTGGTGAAATGCAGCTTCCAACCCAGGGTCAGCAAGTTCATGGGCAAAGGCACCAGACAGGACTTAATAGCTTGCTTTTCCATCTCAGCAGCCTGATCCAGCCTTCCTTACATCAGGGCTGACCATGAGCACAAGCAGCTAAAACCTGAGGAGGGGCAGAGAAGAGGTTGCAGAACCTGTTGGTGCACTCAGCACAGTGACAGTCACCTTCCTTCCCATCACTGTTTGCCTCCACAATTTACAAGGGTCCAGCTTTGGAAGGGCAAGTGTTAGGAAATACCCATGTGCAGACATCGTCCCTCAAATGCCAGATTTACCGTGGGGTGTTCCAGGGCCACCAGCTGAGGATGCGACACTGTGTAGGTGCTTGCAAGAGACTCTCCCTTCACTGGGGTCAAACTAATGGGGCAACCATCTGGGCAGTGGAGTCCCACCGAGAGCAGTGGCAGCCACTGAGGTAGCTCAGGGCTCGGCAGACGTTCACACTTTATTGGCAAACTTGGAGGCAACAAAATTATGGGATGCCCCAGGTCCACCAAAGCAGCAGTCTGGGTAGTGCACTCACCCCATGGTGAGACATACTCATGTTCCAGCAGGCTGGCCCAAGGCTATGGCTGAACAGTTATCAGAGCTCCTTCCAGCACAGGCAGCTAAAACCCCTTCTCAAGAGGGAGGGAGGAGATTGTAGCCCTTAGTGGTACATGCAAGACCCCAGTGAAAGCCTCCTCTTTTTCTTTACATTGTCTTGTCACGCTGTATTAACATGTAAGACCAGACGGAATCCAGGAGCCTCTTAACCTGACTGGGTGGAGGCAGCAAGGGAGCTGGTTGCAGCTTCGTGTTCCTTAACACAGATTCTCCCTCTTTCTTTTCCCTCTCCTCCTTCGTTGTAAGTCACAGCTTCTTCAGACATTAAAAGATGACATCTGCTTGATACTGGAGAGCTCTGCTATTTCTTGGGAGCTAACAGGATGCTTGTCTTTGTATAAATGTTGTGACAGTTCTTCCTCCAAAGAACCATCTTTGCTCCTCCTCCTCAGGCAATGCTGTAACCTGAGATCAAATGGCATATCAGGGCTTCTGTTGATATAGCTGAACTCTGCTTTTGTGCCCCTCTCCATCCCTGGACAGGGCAGCTTCTTCCTTCTGCTGACCAGGAAAAGCTGCTGACCCATGACCTTCCCTAACCATGCCTGTCTTGGTCAGCAGAAGCCAACGCCATACTAAAAGCAATGCCAACAACTGAAGAGTACAGACAGCCATGAACAAGTGTTCACGCTACTGTCTAGCCATCTTTATTGGACTGTATATCTCCATCTAGTCCTTTGGATGAGCACGTGCGTAAGTCTTTGCAGAATTTTATCCTAAAAACTGTTTCATTTTCTTCCCTGATTCCCGACTCAAAAAGGTGGAATTTTAATTTATCTACCATCCATAGGTTACTGACTCTTAGCTCCCCTGTGGCAGGGGGGTTGGAACTAGATGATCTTTAAGGAACTTTCCAACTCTAATCATTCTATGATCTATGAGTTGTCAGACTCTATGGAGGGAAAAAAACCAGTCACAAATGAGCTCATCCTGGATAATTTCCTCATCTCTTAGCTCTTAGTATCTGAGGATTTGGGTGCTGAAACTTTAGCCTTTTTCCATGCTTTTTTGCCTGATTTGTGTCACTCAGGTTTGGCAGTGCTGGAAGTCCAGCTTTTACTTCTATGCCAGTATGTGCTAATGCATGACTTCAAAGAATGAGACAATGACCTTGGTTTGCAGACAGCTTTGCTGTCCCCTGCGGTACTGTCAGATACCAGATAAAGAAACTCTGTGCTTGATAAGTGCTTTCGCCTACTACCCTGGAGCCAGAAAAAATATTTCAATTCTACAGCCTGATTTTCCTTTTTTAACCCTTCCCCACCTGCTTTCAGGGTAATTTTCTTCTTCCCAGACTCCAAGAACATTCAAACTGGAGTTTACATTTGCCTGATTAGCCGTAGGCAAATACGCAGTTTTAGAATGTTCAAAGAACCTTTTTCCCCTGAGGATCTCTAGGATTAGCCTTTTAGAGAAACAGCATCATCCACCACGTCAATACGCCCTGCTTGTAGCACAGTCATGCTGAATGCACAGAAATGGAGAACTGAACGTTTTAAAAAGAACATATAAATAGTGGCCAGTTAGAGAGGGAATTTAAGTCTAACAGCTTCAGCTAGGAACACCAGAGCTAACATGGCTAATATGACACTGTTTAATGAATTCTAGGGACAGGCTTAACACAGGAGGATGGACTATGGCACCTGTGCCAATAGTACCTGGTAATAGTAGAGAGAGAGTAGGGGTGTTGTTACTGTACATCCCACCTCTGCTTCATGCCCATGTGTCTGCATTCAGTCCTGAGGGATGGAGCATTTGGGATGCCATCTCTTCCTCCTGTCAAACAACACAAATCACCAGATACACAGTGCTGAGAGCATGCTGTGGCATTCAGTGCAACGTGAAGTGTGGCTTCATGGCAATTAGAATCTGGATTGCAACACACATAGGCAAAGTGTGTATCTCCCAACATAGCTTACATTTACCCTGGGAATGGAATGGTATTGACCTCAGTACAGGACACATAAAAATGCATGGGATCCTGTGTGTATTGTCCAGTTGCCATATCTCATCAAATGCCTATGCCACCAAACCACCTTCACTGTTGTACCCTACTTAGCTGAATTAAACCTGTCCTAAGCACGCCTACAGGTTTTGGGCACACATCCATTTGCAGGCACCTACAGGCCTTCACCTATGAGACAGAGAAAACAGAAGCTTCTGAGTCTCCCTGGAGCGCTTTCCTACAAGAAACATCTGTATAATGTACCATGAGGGAGAATACAGTGCATTCAGCGAGCTACACTGCCTGCACGTACATCCCCAGGCAGAGTTTATGGGAGTGGCAAGGATGAGAGATGAAAAGACTGCCTTCCCTCCAGCAGCATCCCTTTTCAGCTTGCATGCTGTCCATCCAGCCTAATCCATTTCAGACTATAAAACCTAAATCTCAGGTAGTCCTTAAGGATTTTATCAGAAAGATCTATTTTATCTACCAGTCATTCGATTTTTCCTTTTCATTCCAGATACATGAGAGGTGGTATGAAAATTAGACAGCTCTTCATCTGGTATTTAGAGAGAAGAAAAGAGCTTACAGAGCTTATTTTGAGCACTGTAATCATCTTCGTCAATTTTACCATAACCTGTGAAATACCAGTTTTTAAAGGTTGGAATTTTGGAATAATGGGAAACTGAGGGAAACCATAGCCTGCTTTCTAAAACAGGGGTAATTTATAGATCACATAATGGGAGAGTAGAGCAAAAATGTGAATCTTTAAAAGCATTTTAAAAATCACGCCAACCTTCTTTGTTTTAAAAATCACATTTAATTCAATTTTAGGATTATTTGGGGTTGGTGTCAGATGAGCATCTGGAGATGATGGTGTCACAGCTGTACACTGGGAGTGGTGCATCAGGAGAAGGTGAGTCATCTGCTAACACCTTTGCTGATGGGGAAAAGGAGCAGCCTTGCACCAGGTTTATGGAGTGACTCGTCTTAATAAAGACATGCAAAAGAATGCATGAGAAATATGCCCTGAACAATGAAATTACACAGGTTAAACCACTCTCATTTTCTTAGGAAAAAATCATGGAGTACAGAAACTACACTGATCTCATGATTCCTGCAAAGGTACTATTATTCCATATCAATATTTCATCATATATTTTCTGCCAAAACTTGCTTCTGCAGCCCAAAATCTACATAAGAACAGAGAGTGAAACTTTCACATCTTGCTTCTGCATCAGGTAAGACCTCTGTGTCGTCTGATCAAGAGGGCTGCTTCTTGAGTGATACCATTACATCACTTACATGCTGCAGAACAAATACTGGCCAAACAGGAGGCCACAAAGATGCTCCAAGGGCTGGAGCATCTCTCCTATGGAGACAGGCTGAGAGAGCTAGGCTTGTTCAGCCTGGAGAAGAGAAGGCACCGGGAAGACCTTACAGCAGCTTCCAGTGCCTAAAGGGGCTGACAAGAAAGCTGGAGAGGGGATTTTGACAAGGGCAGGTAGGGACAGGACAAGGGGGAATGGATTTAAACTGACAGAGGGAAGATTTAAATGGGATCTGAGGAGGAAGTTCTTCCCTGTGAGGGTGGTGAGGCCCTGGCACAGGTTGCCCAGAGAAACTGTGGCTGCCCCATCCCTAGAAGTGTTCAAGGCCAGGTTGGATGAGGCTTTGAGCAATCTGATCTAGTGGAAGGTGTCTGTGCCCATGGCAGGGGTTTGGAACTAAATGATCTTTCGGGTCCTTTCCAACTCAAACCATTTTATGACCCTATTATCTTTGGTAGATATTAAGCAGGGAATAATGTAGAAAATTATGATGCACTTGCATTTATACAATTTTGTTTTCTCGATCTTCCTCCAAAGAGCCCATATTTCACTGCACTCAGCAAATAATGCCTGTGCTCATAAATATTGTTTGTCCTACAAACCTGCCTTTTAGGGTAAAGCTTATCCAACCATGGCGCTAAAGCACTCTTGTTATGACTAATCCAAATTAACTCAGTTTTAGAACATCAGATATCAACAGTGCTTGTAACAGCCTATAAAACTGCAAACAAGAGGCCAAAGCATTGGGGAAATTATTTGGAAAGTCTGGTCAAACAGGGAGAGAACAAAACAAAAGGAAATCACCAGTCTGAGGAACAGAGAACAGGCTGTGTTGACTGAACATGTTTGCTGTAAATAATGCAGTGCATGCATACTGACTTTTGCAAACACTGCAATTACTTTCTGCCTGCCCTAAATCTTCACATTTGTCTCAGAAGGCTTTCTCTGCTCTGTATGATTTTTCACCACTCTTCCTCTGAGCTGTTTACTCCCCAGCAGCGTTGCTTACATGCTTGTTATTTTTATCGTTTTCCCCTCATTTCTGTGTAATTGGGAAGAGAGGTGTGAGGGAGTTCATGTGGTGGGTCAGTGGCAGTTCATTCAAGCCAAACACCAGAAGGTGTTTTCTGACAGTGAGTACATCCTACAATTGTCTGAGACAAATCAAGAGCAGAGGTTGTCTTTAGTGAAGGAAAATCATTGATATAGTGCTCTGGCAGAGGGGAAAATAGGAAGAAAATGAAGATAGAGACACAGCGTTGTTTCAAGAAGTGAACTGTTCACCTGAGGATTAGGGGACACAGTTTATTCCCATTTGTAGCACCAGGAGAATCTGACCACACCTCACTTGTCAATGCCCGGCGGAGCAGGCACGAGAAAACATGGCCATGGAGATGTGATTAAATGGTCTCTAATGAAATTTGCCAGTTATTTTCCCTGGCTTCTAAGTTATAATCAGACCTGAGTGTATCCAATGCTTGGGTCAGAAATGGTACTCAAAACCATTTTCTACTGTGTGGACCTGCTTGACCAGTTCTGCAGATGTTGGCCAGCAGCACTGAAGCTCAGCTTTACAAAAGAACCATTTTCTACTGCAGCCAAGATCTAAAAGCCCAGGAATTTAAGTTTATAGCTGTTTCTCAATTAGCTTGTAATAACTAGATTTATAGATTTTTTTTGTCGACTTTCATTATAAGTGGAACATTAAATGGATAATTTCAAGTTAAAGAGGATTTTTGCTTGTAAAGTCTTTTTTTCTTTTTCCTTTTCTACTCCTTCCTCGATGCAGTTAAACGTTTCTTCTCCTGGAATACATGTACATACTTTCAGGAATTCAGTGTAACCACTGGCACAGGAAGATATTGAAGTGCTTTTAGAATATTCAAGTAGGATGCTAAAGGTACGGGTGATCAGAAAATTATGTTTTGTAGCCTTAAAGACACTTAATCCATCCTCAGAACCTGAGGCTGAATCTGTGCAGCTAGTGCTTTTACTGATCTTGATTTATGTTTGTAGACACTGTGCAATTATATCACTCCTTCACTTACCCAGATACATTAACGCTTCCACATCTGACAACCTATTTAGGTGCTAACTGGCAGCAATGGCTGCATGGCTGGATTTTTTCTCAGTCTGTTCCTTCATTCACCCTTAACACTTCGTTATTATTGTGACAATAAAAGCTTATTATTCATTATTACTCTTACAAAGGCCAGGCAGTTACCCCAGATAACTACTTGACAGATCTGAACACCAGGACTAAAACTAACAGTGTGTAGCAGGATGTAACACAGCTGATTTCCCAGCTGACCTATAATCCTCCATCAGAACAGCAATGTTTATCTTCCTTTGACAAATGCACACCCATTCATCAGGACACCTTTGCCAAGCTGTAGGTAAAAGATATCTCACCGAGATGACATCTCTGTGGTTCAGGTTCATCCTACTTCACCTTCCTGATGCAGCTATCAGTGAGGTTTTGTGAAATTCCTGAGCCTCTAGCAGCTTGCTGCTGCCGGAAGTGGTGGTCCTGCTCTCTCCTCCTTCATCCCCAGCTTGTTAGATCAGCAAAAACCTTATCTGTCTGGAGGGGGTCTTAGGTTTGTGGGTTTGGTTTGGTGGTTTGTTTTTTTTTTATGTTTGGGATTTTGGGGCAGTTTTCTGCTGGTTTAGGTTGTTTATTCAGTGTTGGATAAATGACATAGGTGCCAATGACTGTGAAAGGCTTACTTGTTTTAGGAAGCCTTACTATGAGATGAGTTCAGACTAGTGCAGAAAGTTAGGAGGAGATGCCTTCTTCCCTCATGGGTGCTTCAGATGTATCAGAGCAAAGGTATAAGGTAAAGGCTATTTATTCACATAAACATAGCCTGAGCAAAGTTTAGTGCTCAGGGAGACTCCTGCCTATACTCTATATCCTGCCAATATATATATATATATATTGAGCTGCAGCTGGAGCCATGGAGCGGGGTTGGCAGCCTCCCCTATACTCCCATCATGCAAACTTGGCATCAGGATCATCCTTTTCTCTTTTTCTCCCCTGTCAGCAAATCCGCTCTGGTTATACCAATATAAGTCTTGATTTATGTGCAAAAACTTGAAGGCTCCATTCTGGAATTCCCTGTGTGGTTTCACATATGGCCAATCCTAATTTCTTGAAGTGGGAGGGAAGTTTTGGTGTGCACTGGGAGGGAAACAGGATGGGAGGCTAGCTGCTCTCTGACTAAAAGCATTCTCTTATTTTTGTGGTCTTCCTTGCAAAACTGCCCTTGCCCATGCATTTTAAACAGATCGAACTGAAAGATGCCACAGTTACCATCTTTATATCACAGAAGTTCGATGTTAAAAGTGAAGTTACAGTATATTTTAAATCCCAAGCAATTATCATTTGTTAATAGCAACAACTGCAATCCATTAAATGAATATGCCAGCACAACTGATGATATATCTGCAATTAGCCTGCCACTAAGCTAAAACAAATCTACATTATTCTAGCCTGCATTTCAAGTGAGAGATGGAGTAAATACCAAGCCATTTTATTTACATTTTGGGAGCTAGAATTTAGAGTCTAGACACTAAACCATTTTATTGATATGTTTACATTCAGGTTTTACTTTTAAGCTCCTGCCTTAGCATAAGACAAACTCCTCCTGTGCAGAGGCATAAACAAGTTCTCACTAGATCATGCTGGAAGTTTTATATCTCTGTCCACCAAGACCTGTTAGTAATGAACTTAGTGAGAGCAAAGCTCTGAACTCCCACCATAAATATTTTGCAGTTGCTGCAGAAAAGAGAAATTGTCATTCTCAAACAGATCAATGTAGTATCCTTTCTCTGACAGTGGTCAGTGTTCTAAATGCTTCAGAAGATAAAATAAATCCTCCCCTTCCAACCTTTTCTGTCCATAAGTGTGCACAATGCACTTAATTGTTCAATGCAGAAGAATATCTTCCTGACCTTAGTTGATCATAATTGTGTATAGCTTTATTTATACCAATATTAGCATTAATCTTGATGGTTTATTGCTAGCACTGTTACCAGGAGACACTAAATATTTTATTAATACTGTTCTCTAAACTCACTGTGATGATTGAGGATTTCTGGCAATCCTTCGTTTCCCACTAAGTTCCTTCTATAGAAACCTTCCACTTCTTTGCAGGAACTCCCCGCACGTATCCATCCCTCTCCCTCATCCCAATGATTCTGCCTATATCCACAAGCCAGAATGTTTCTGTGCCCTCTTTTGTTACCAGAATTCTCCATTCTTCGCCCAGGCTCAGGGGCAGGTAACTCTTTTAAAACAGACCCTTTTGCCTGCTCACATCTCCTGAGAATTACCCACCACACTGCAGCCATGGGTTTGCCAGCCACTCGGCTTTTTTCCTCTGCTCTTGCTATTATTGTCATTCATCTTTGGAGGCTCAGCTGCAGATTCTCAGCTTTAACACCAGAACAAAGTACTGCACCAATTAGTTTGACCTCCTACCTTGCAGGGGCCACTACATTTCACCCAGCTACCTTTGTATTGTGACTTTAATTCTTTGTTTTTAACACCTGCCAGCTGTCTGAATTTAGAGGAACCTGATATGACTTTGTGTGTAGTCATCGTGGCTTCAATGTGATTTACTGGCTCAGAAACAGCATTGCATCCAAATGGAGCTGCGCTCATTCTGGGGCCAATTTGGGTCTAGGAGTGATACAGTTGCCTTGATATGAAGCTGAGCCTGAGCTAGTAAACCCCTGCCAGATCTCAACTGGCTCTGCCTTGAGCAATTCAAGTATCTCTGTGCCACTTGTCATGCTCCTGGAAGTGATAACTTTGGGAGGACAGTGAAAAGGTGTCCCACCAAGTCCGGTAATTTCTGGCTCAGCACAGCAAATCATGGAATCATAGAATCATAGAATGGTTTGGGTTGGAAAGGACCTTAAAGACCATCTCGTTCCAATCCCCCTGTCACGGCAGGGACATCTTCCACTGGACCAGGTTGCTCAAAGCCCTGTCCAAATTGGCCTTGAACACTGCCAGGGATGGGGCAACCACTGGGCAAACTGCTCTAGTGTCTCACCACCCTCACAGGGAAGAACTTCCCAATATCTAATCTAAATCTACCCTCTTTCACCTTAAAGGCATTCTCCCTTGTCCTATCATGACTGTCAAAAGCCCCTCTCCAGCTTTCTTGTCAGCCCCTTTAGGCGCTGGTCTCTAAGGTCTAAGTGTCCCCAGAGCCTTCTCTTCTTCAGGCTAGACAAGCCCAGCTCTCGCATCCTGTCTCCATAGCAGAGGTGCTTCAGCCCTGGGAGCATCTCCATGGCCTCCTTTGGACTCACTCTCTGCCAGTGGTAGAGTGATCCCAGATGTGGGCAGGGCCCTGAGCCTCTGCTGGCTGTGTATGTTTTCATTGCAGCTGAATTGACAAACCCTCTTGCAGCCCACATTGCTGGCAAGGACAGTCAGAAACATTGGAACAGCCTGAGGAGAAACTAACAAGCTCTGAGGTACCTGAGCTGACTCGGTTTCAATCATTTCAAGGATTCTGTGCTGCATAACAGAGTGTTCTCAGATGGTGCTTAGTGAGAATGTTGAGCTGGAGTTCATACATCTTTAATGCAAAGGTAAAAGGTAAACTAAACTTCAGAGAAAAATAAAAAAAAAAAAAAAAAAAGGAAAGGAATCATCATGCCATTTTCCCCTCAAAAAGCTATTAATTAAATATTATTTTGAATCACAGTGATCCTGGGGATATCACCTTTCATACCAAGCTTCTCACAGGGTCGGTTAGGTGCCTTCAGCAATATGTTATTTTCCTTCTTTCCCCCCCCCCCTTACATTTTCAGTCCCATTTTTCATTTCTAATCCCCACTTCAGTGTCGCTTCTGAATATGGGTATGCTTTTAGCAAAATTGCCTTCTTTCTTTTACTGACATTAAGACCAACACAGGTTGTCAAAGTACTGACCAAAAATCCTTTGTTGTCATCCAATCCAAGAGCTCATAATTTAATACAAGGCAAGAGACAGCAGACGCAGAGAAACAGATGGGAGACTGCAAGAACAAGGTAACGCAAACAGTCTAATTTTACTGTAAGGGTAAAACTCAGTTATGTTTCTGTTATGTAGCATGGCCCACTCACTGGTTTCCACGTAGGACTCCACAGACAAAACCAGCCATCATATCATTAACCTCTGCACTCTCCTGTGGCACCAAGTTTCACCAGTTAATTATATGCTCTATAAACAAATCTCTCTTCTTTGACCTAGTTTAAGTATTACTGAATGGGTAAATCAAGTCCGATATGAAGTAGTAGGCTTCATCTTTTGGCTAAAGAATAGTTTTGTTTACTAGCAAGACACCATTTTCTTTAAATAGGCCTGAATTATAACCCCCTACAGTAAATGAACAAAACAAAATAATAATTGCATTGGGGTTTGCATCAGGCCAAATGTGATCTTGAAACCTACACAAACACTAACCCATTCATCAGATATCTATCTGGCATTCATCGATTAAGGAAATATAAAATCATCAACGTTCTTTACAAGCAGTGAAAAAAGAGTGAAAGGGAGGTATTTTTGTAAAACTATTTGGGGAGAACTCAGATACTAATGAAAGGGAGCAAATAAGCAGCTGGGTGGATGGGAAGACTGTAGAAGAGTCTGTCTGGAGCAGCTGGGTGGATGGGAAAACTGTAGAAGAGTCTGTCTGGAGCAGCTGGGAGAATTATATACAGAACTACATTAAATAATGTTCCAGCTCCTGAATTCACTCGTATTCAGGTTTCTTGACAGCATTTGCTTTTGAATGTTTTCTGGATGAGATTTTGGCACTGTTGAGATTTATGCCGTGTCAGCCAGAGAGACTGAAGCTGTTTATTTACCCAGGCAGAGCACAGGCAGCTAGAGGAGAGCTCCAGTCTCCCAGATCTGATCTGCCTCACAGCAACTGGCTGACTTTATTTCTAGTCTCAGCAAGCTGCTGGTAGTACCCTGCAAACACAGTGTGTATTTGAAGTCCCGTACACTAGTTTACATGAAATATGGGTTTCAGGGCTAAAGAAGGAATATATACAGGAATATACTTTGCCCCGTTAAGCAAGTTACCACATGATGGATTAATGGTTTGATAATAGTTCTATCACAAAGGGCAGTCATTAACAAATTCTCTTTAGTGTCTGGATAGCAGATCCACCTAATCACGCCAAGGACGGAAACACTCCTAAAGCTTTAGGGCAGAATGGGGGAAAGCTCAGTAATTCTTTAGGAAGTGTGTTACTGGTTCAGATATTAAACTGGATTATGGTTCACAGGAAATCCTAGGGGAAAGGGAAGCATGGATGAAGAGAACCATAGGTAGTGTTTGGATGCATGAAGTTACAAATATCTCTATAACCTGTCTGAAGATATGTGTGTCCCCACATGCTCTTTTTCACTGAATTACAGCATGGCTTGGGTTGGAAGGGACCTTAAAGACCATCTTGTTCCAACCCCTCTTGCCATGAGCAGGGACACCTTCCACTAGGCCAGATTGCTCCAAGCCCCATCCAACCTGGCCTCGAACACTGCCAAGGATGGGACAGCCACAGCTTCTCTGGGCAACCTGTGCCAGTGTCTCACCATCCTCTTTACTTCTTCAGTGAAAGAGTGATTTCAAAAGATATGGCTTTTTATTCCTGTGGACAGGCTTGCTGCAACCACTCACACACTGGACTCTGGGGCAGCCGAAGGGTAACAGGTTGTTTCTGCAGGACCCTTCACAGGCTCATACCGTAGCTGTTAATGCATGGTGCACAGTGGTAAAGCTACTGTTGGAGGCAGGCACTAGCAATAGTCTACTGGTCTAAGTCCCTGAATCTCCTGCTGAACTTGGAACATTCTCATTTCCATATCCTTTAGCTCCTAATTTACTCAATCCTGTCACAATAGGAACCATTAAGTGTTCTCAAGGCTCTATAAAAGCCCAGCTTCAATGTTTTTGGTGATGTGGGTAGGAGCTTCTTGCTAGCCATGTACGATCTTTAACATCTTGGCATTTAATGTGTGGATAAATGTCAGATATGACTGCCGTGCGGTGGATTTTGATCAGCAGCCTACACCTGACAGGTTTTACTGTTTATTGCTTATCCCCAAGGCATTCGTGTCCCTTTAACACTTGAAACATGGCACTCAAATGCTGACGTGGGTATTTTTTAATTAAGCACCTTTTCACTGTTTAAGTTTGCTAAACAGACAACTGCCTGCAGGCTTTCCACTTTTAACTTCTTGATTGCTCAGCAGTGAGGCTTTTCATAATTAAAAGCCCATTTTTCAGTTATTCTGGTCTGCGATATTTATTCTTCAGAAAAAAGTACTGAAGAAATGTTTTTGCATGACTGAATGATTGAAGGAAACACTTCAGGTGCTCGTCTGTTCTTCAGTAACACAAGTTTTTAAATTAAACTGCAGAATTTCCTGGCTTTTTTATCCACCACCTCTCAATGTGTGGAATTTCATTGACCCTGATGAACAGCTCTGAGTCGCTTCTCCTGGTGTCAACACTTTACATCTTTTCGTGCTAGAATCTACACAGAGCGGTTACAGAGTGAGATCTCGAATATGCAGCCGTGAATTTGTCTCACAGTATTTTTGAGCACCACCACCACCCCCAAACAAATGCCCCAGATAATGAAAAGCTTTGTTGAAAATTCCTTCTCTTCCTTATGGAACTAATGTGCATGCAAATCACAAATCAGGTAAGAAAACATTTGGCGCTCCAAGAGCAGACCGGATGTTTTTCGGACACTAGGCCCTCTGTAGTATTGCAGTTGACAAACAAAATGTACCTGCAATGGCAACATCTAAAATAGCATGAGAAGGAACTGACCAACACCTTGTTGCTTATAAAAAAGGCTTTTTTCTTTTCAGACTCAGGTTCTAGGCATGGAATTAACCAAAAGATAAGGAAAAGCCCCTATAAATACCTAAACCAAAGCTGCTTAGGTTGAGCTTTCATGGGCACCCATAGACTAATAATTACTAAGGCAATCAAAAACACTTTGGAAAATAAAGACTGTGACCTAATTTGAGCAGTTTTACCTCAACCTGCACACAGGTTGCATAACTGCTCAGCAGTGGCTTTTGCACCCTGCTGCTTTCCAAATTCCTGTAGCCAAGCATACTTCATCTCAGAAAAGAATGCAACTTCTGGGCAAGATTTGTCAACGTGAATTCTTAGGCATAAAATCTACAACTAAGAAATCTCCAAAGTTGATCTGAGGTAGAATAAAGTTGGGTCTGCTAATCTTGATGCATGCAAAAATTGTGTTTAGGAGCAGAAAATAGCTGGGAATATTTTAGCCTACAAAGGAAGTGTTTCATAAATTTGTGGCTTATCAAAAACTAGTATTGTACAGAAGCAATTATTCATAACTATACTGCATTGCCACACAGCCTGTAATGCCCCTCAGACAGCCATAGCTGCTAAAATCAATGAGGGCTTTGTCACCAGTTTCAATGGACACAGGATGTTACCAGAACAGCATCTGCAGCAGTTTCCAGATAGGAACACTAGGAAAAATCTTCATTTATAACTAAACCTTTCATGTTTCAAATGACTGGCCTCAGATGTGCATTGGAGGCTTTTTTTTTTCGGGGGGTATGTCTTTCTTCCATTAAGATGCATATTTTTCCACTGTAGTCCTGAGATGATCTTTAGGGCTTATCTCCAGGGGGATCAGACCTCCTTTCTGATTTGCTTCTTTATGAAAATAATCAGGGCTTGAAATTAACTTTTTTTAATTGCTCACCATCTTTACTACTTGCACAAAGAACAAGTAGCACATCTCCATGTCTTTATTTATTTATTTATTTTTGAGACTTTATTTATTTGCTTGTCTGCCGTTAGCAAGCTCATGTTCTGAAAGCAAAAGAGCAAGAGGATGCAGGTAAAAGGGAATTAATAGGTTATTTCAGCTCAGGAGGAAATAAAAAACCCCACATAACCATAAAAACCAAGCATACATTTATTGTTTGGGAAGATTAAGGAAATCAAATTTCAAATTTTAATTTTTGGAAAGGAATTCCTGTGAAGCTACTGTAACTCAGCTTCTCAGTAGCTTTGTTTCTCAGTTTGCCATTTTAAATTGTGGAAAATAATATGCTTCTATATTATAAAAGCATTCCACAGCTAAATAATTTAGGGCCAGACTGTGCTAGGGTTTTTTATGTTGTGTGATGTCTTACCATGCAAGTATCCCCAAAGGACCAGCAAACTTCTGTGACAACTCCATTGACAGACTTCCTTAGAGACCACTTGCACAATCCATGTTATTAAACATAATAAAGAATGACAGAATCTGGCTGTTAAAATGTCTTTGGAGGCCTAAATACTATAGTGCTAGCAGCCATTAAAGCTATAGATAAATACCATCTAAAACAATCCCATTTTGCTTCATTCATAACTGCTATAACATCCTTTGATGTCAGTGTTGCTAGTCTTTATTCTCGGCACATTCTTTTTTAATCTAACACCTCTGAGTTTCTCCTCAGACAAGGACATAACCACAGATATGGCTGCCAGGTAAAATTACTGCAATGAATTCGGGTTTGTACAACTTCTGAAAAGCATTCTGAAATGTTTTGCTTCGGAAATGTTTTGCTTCTGGGGTGGCAAGGGCTGAATAAGATGTCCTCACTGCTTAGAAAGCAACAAAACTTATTGCTGTAATTGTGGAATAGAATCATAGAATGGTTTGTAAAGGACCTTAAAGCTCATCCAGTTCCAGCCCCCCTGCCATAGACAGGGACACCTTCCACTAGACCAGGTTGCTCAAAGCCCCGTTCAACCTGGCCTTGAGCACTTCCAAACACTTCTTGCGTTCCTAAGGCGTGGCTTTGTAAGTTTATGCAGAGCTAAGGCTCAGCAAAGGGCGGGATCACCCCAGGCCAGCCCTGCTTTCATGCCAGAGAACCAGAGCCATACTACCACAGCCCTGACACATGCATCAAGGCGAACACTCCCTTATACTAAATCTCCGAAGTTTTTGGGTGGTCTTTTTTTTTTTTTTGTGCTCTCAAAAATATTTTCCTTTCAGAGGGTAGTATCTCTGCAAACCCGCCCAGACTTCTCAAATCAGAGAGGTGAAGCACCGTGTGCGAGATGGTCTCTTAGCTCCAGCGTTCTGAAGTCATGACAGCTCGGGGTCAGGGCCGTGAGGAGGGACGAAATCCTCACACCGTGCCTATCCCTCGGCCAAATAAAGGGACAGGCGAGGCTCGCCCCTCAGGAGGGAGCGGTGCCCTGGGCCCTGAGACGAGGCGCCCGACCCCGCCATTACCGCGTCCCCGCTCCCTCACCGCAAGCGGCGGGAAACCGCGGCGGGAAACCGCGGCGGGGAGGGGCGGGCAGCAACAGCTGGAGGCGGGGCCGCGCTGTGCCGCGCCGTACCGGGGCGGGGCGGGGCGGACGGACGGACGGGCCGTGGAGCCCGTCGGCTAATGGCGCTGAGGGCCGGCGGCGCCTCCTAGCCGCGGGGCGGAGGCGGGGGGGTGCTGAGCGGGGCGTGCGGCGCGGAGGGCGAACAAAGCGGCGGAGCTGCCAGGTAAGGCCGCGGCCGCCGCACCCCTTCCCGGGGGAGGAGATAGGCAGGGCGGGCAGCGCTGACGGGGCTGTGCCCCCCCCCCCTCCTCCCTGTTCACGTCCCCCATGTTTGTGAGAGGAGGAAATTCCCCTCGGGGTGGTTTCCCCCCGCTGGCCTCCTCCCGGTGCCCAGCCGCCCGCCCTCGCGCTCCAGCGGCCCCGCTGACGGCGGCTGAAGGGGGAGTGGGAGGGGAAGGTGTCGCCCTGAGTTCCTGGCGGCTCTGCGGCTGTGTAATGTTACCCCTCGGCGGGGCGGGCTCGGCTCCCAACGCGGCTCCTCTTTGTGTCCAGGTGGCAAGGCCGAGGGGCCGCAGGGCTGCCCGCGGCCATGGGGGTGCAGGACCGGCCTCAGTGCTTCTTCGAGATAGAGATCAACCGGGAGCCAGGTAAGGCCAGTGTCTCTGGCACGAGTCTTGTCTCAAGTGTCGTGTTTGGGATGGGTTTTACCACATTTTTGCCTCCCTAATGCGCTCGAGCCGTTATCAGTGAGTTTGTTCATTGATCTTATTTCTGAGTTAGTTTTTAGTAACTTTTGATGTTCATCAGTGTGCTGGATGTTTTTTATTCTCTCTTACGACAAATTTTTAGTCTCATACATGAGAGGCTCTGTGAGGCTAACACCATTCTCAAGATAAAGAGCATCCTTTATTAGAAGTGCTGCTTGGTTATTTATTGTACCTTTACGGTTCTATAAGCTGTGGAAAACTGGGGCAAGTTGTGGGGAAACTGGAAAGGTACTCGGAGAAGTTATTTTAATCATACGGTAATTAAAATCGGAAAGGGACCTCAGGAGGTCAGCTGGCAAAAATCTTTCCTCCTCCTGCTCAAAATGGGTCTTGTGAGTGTAAATAAAGAATTGACCGTGGGATTGTAGAAGCACAGAATGTCTCATCAGGTGGCCCCTTTAAAAAAGAAAAATAATGAAAACAAATCCATCTCTTAACTCATATTTTCCCTATGGGAAGTGTAATCAGCCTGTTAGGGGCAGACTGTGAGTCAAACCTGGAATAGGTACTTGATTCCCTCTTCTGTTTTTCCCACTCTGTAAAAATGGTTGTGGAGGTTTACTTACCCTTCGCTTTGAACATGAATTGGTTAGTGCATACAAGTTGCCTCACATATGCTCAGTGCTTTATATTGCTGCTGTTTATCTCTCACAAAAATTAAGAAATGGGATGGCTTCATTATGCTTTCGCTTTCAGTTTTTGCTGCAATGTTTCTCTGAAAGCCTTTGAAATAAGAGTTTGTATCTTTGCATCTTCAACTTTCAGTTGCATTCAAATGTAACTGTAACCCATTTAACTTGCTTTTTCATTTCAAAAGACGGATTCAGTTCAAGCTTCAGTGACCTGGTAGGGCATATCTATAAATCTGTTGCTGGTGTCACTCTTATTTGAGTTATTTAACTGTGCCTTTTCTGAACACTTTTATTGAGGAGAAAAAAGTTTGTGAATGGACTTTTAACATTTTCTGTGTCTTTAAATTTAGTTTTACTATGAATAAGATTACTAAAAAGGTTTTAGGTAGGGTAGGCTTCCAGTTTAGGAATGATAGTTTAACGGCATTGCTTTATAGCAAAGGCAACTCAATATTCATCTCATTTGCTTGTAATCAGTGTTAGGGGTTTTTTGTTTTGACTCTCTGTCTGAAGAATCTCTCCCTGTGCTGTTCTCTTCTGCTCTTTATGTATATGTTCCTGGTCTTTCATGGTATCCCTTGTTGTCTGCCTTGTCTCCTCAGCCTTCTGCTGTGCATCACGAGTGAAAGCGCATTACCTTGTTTTTCCTCACATCTATTTGGGTTTGATGACTGATAGCGGTGTCAGAGAGGAATTGCAGTATTGGAGTTCTTGGTGGCGCAGAGCTTTGGTTACCTGGAGTAGATAGAGGGCTTTGGCTGTGTTTGTGGCTGTCAGTATTTATTGTCCCTTTAAAGTAACAGGGATCTCAAAAGTGTATGTCAAATTCAGTGCCCTGCTAGTTTCATTGCACCTGACTAGTGGCTTGTATTTTTGTGGGAAAATGTGCCAATTTGTAAAATATTGGTATGGGACTTAGGTGCAATCTGGTTATACTACTTTATTCTGCTGTCTGTTTATGAATTCACTGTGCAACTATGCCTCGGGATTTAAGGTTATATTTAAAAAGCTTAAACGTTGCTCTTCTAGCTGTAAGATGACCTTCAGAAGCTGAATCAAGTGGGAATGATAAAGCAGTGCTTCCGGATGACATGAAGCACTAACTGTGAGATGTACTCTCCTGCTGATACTAGTGAGGTATTAATTTTAGCTTTTAAACTGCCAGCAGATTTTGAAGTTAACACTTTGTTTATTTGACTTTAATACAGTAAGCTGATCTGCTGGCTCATTTTTAGTAGATATAGGGAGAAAGAACTGGGCAAAAGAAAAGTCCTGCATTTTGTTGCTAGCCAAGAGATAAGACATTGCTCCCACCCTGTCTACACTGAACAGCTGAACTAACATCTCCCCACAAAATGCAGAGAATAAGCAGACATGCCTTTTAACATATTGCAGACATCTCTTCATCTGCAGAATACAAAGCCATGTCATGTTTAACAGCGTAGGTTGTTTGGTGTCCAAAAATGTTCCCCCACACAGTGGGGCAAATTTTGAAGGCTTTGTGTCTGTGTTTCTAAGTCTAAACTTAGGCTGCTTTTAAGAAGTTGCCTGTTAAGCATTTTTTATGAATGCACATAATGTTCATAATTTTTGAAGAGCAAAGGGGGAATAAATCAGAAATAAGTGTTTATCTTGATATTAACACCAACAGCACCTCTCCCTCCTTTTGAGCCCCCATACCAATGGATTTGGATGCATACAGCATGCACATAGGAGCAAACTACCATACAGTATTCCAAGAATCTTGGGATGGCAGCAGATGCCAATTTAAATAATTCTCTCTCTACTCTCTGATGCAGAAATCTGTGTGGAGCTTCAGTCTTTCAGCTACTGTGATAATTAGAACAGATGCCCGACTAGGATGTTGCATACGTAGTCTGAGTCTGCTGCTGTAGCAGTTCTTGTGGCCATCCAAGATTCTCTTTTTCATACATTTCCCCTCCTGTCCCTCCCCAGCTAGATTTATACATCATGAAATATTTACTCATTTTTGCTTTTTTCATTCTTGGAAGAATTTTCCTTCTCATCTTGGGTTATTACCTTTTTTTTTTTTTTTCCCCCTCCTGTCCTTTTTTATTGTTTAACCCCTTCCTCACTTTTTCATTCCATTTCAGTTTCCTTCCTTTGGTATGCCCCTTCCCTTATCAGTTAGTCTGCTGTTTTGTGACTTCTCTTCTTCTAGTCAATTCAGGCAAAAGTTTGGTATATTTTGGGATTTCAGCTGCTATGAATTTATGTGAAATAAGCTCCACTGCAAAAGCCATTGTAGTACTGTGGTAGCATTAGTATAACCAGGGATGCTTTATGGGGATTTTGTTACCCTTCCTGGAGATAGAAGGTGTTCTCAACTGGTTTCTCACTAACTTTTGGCCCTTTGAAGGCAAAAAAATTGTAAATTGGAAGAAAACAGATCAGCGCTTCAACTTTGTGCATGAAACAGTTGGCAATCCAGTTAAGTGTAGTACAGCAGGAGCCAGTGGGGCACTCTGTATGGGGTACCCCTGTCAGGGCTGTAAGGGAGCTAAGGAGTAGATTTGGAGGGAACTGGTTTAATAAAAATTGTAATCCAGTCATCATGTAAAATTGTTGTCAGTGCAGAATGAAATACCTGAAGGATTTGGAGTTTAGAACAAATTGGATTAGTAAGTGGAAGATCGAACTGATGAGCCTCTTTTGCTACGAGAAGAGAAAGTGTAGCCTCTCACTTGCATATCTCTATGAAATGTAGTATGATAGTAATTTTTTGTTGTGTGCAGTACTGAAATATGTTTGCTTTAGTGGAGACCACAGAGGTCTGTAATTGAGAAGCTTCATGTAGTATTTGTGGAAGACTGGGCTTAGCAGAGAGCTGGGGAAGTAAGTTTTTGGAGGCTTTCCTTGCAAAGAGTGTAAAGTGGGGTAAGGACGCATTAACCAAGTGTTAATGTGTCAAGGCATAGATGCCTGCTTAGGGCAACTGTGACATGTATTGTTTTAACTGGTGTTTACAATACAATCTGTTCCTTTTCTACAGTAAGTTTATATTTTTTCTGGAAACTGTAGCTACATTTCTACTTTAAAGCAGTCTTTTAAAATTAGTGCACACAAATTTAGGGATAAATATGCCAATAAAATTAAAATGCAGTCTTTTTAGTGAGCTGTTACTTAAACTTTTAGGCAGATCTGTCGAAGCCTTTGGGCCTCTGACAGGCATCCTGGACTCAGCCTGTAAGGGATATGCATTGCTGTTTTAATGTTTGTAATCCCTGCTTTCCTCTTCAGCGGGATATTCCTGTTGATATACTGAAAAAAAAAAAAAATGCTGCAGTGGCTGCTTACTTGGCTTGCTCTGAGAAACTGGGAAAAGACAAAAACCCAGTATATTTAATTTTGAACGGCTAGATTTATTTTGGGAGTGTCTGAAATTGACACCTTTATGGTCTAAACGTAACATAATCTAGCAAAACAGTTTGTGTTACATGGCTCCTGTTTCTGAAGAGTTAAGCAGCTAAACTGGAAGAAATCACTGGATAAACATTTTAATTTGCTGATTTTATTAAACTTTGTCAGCAGAAGCCCTCAGCACAATACAGCCTGGATATTCCTACCCTTAATTTTTACCACTTAATTTGAATCAAGTGCTAGTTCTTCTGCAGCTGAAAAATTGGTCATGGTTTCAAAAATAAAAGGAAAAAGCTCTCATCTTTTGATTTGAAAGTAGTCCTGGAATTGGATTATTTCTGGTTGTTATGCTTTCTGGTTTCTATAAGCTTATTAGCTGCATACAGCACTTCGTGAAATCAAACTAGAAAACATCTTACGCTTCATATATGCATTACTTACTGTATGTAATTACCAGTAAGGTAAATGCTCTTTCATCACTTCAATTTCTGTCAAAAATATCGTTAAAGAAGTCAAAAGACTTCCAACAAATAAGAATGCTTTATCAAAGTATTGTATTATAAACAGGCAGGTGTTACATTATGTCTGGATAAATTCCTCTGGTGTTGGCTATCACAAGTACAGTAACATACTGTAAAATCTACACTGTGCTATAGACGAACACATCATCATAGCTGTGAGCTGGTGAGAATCAGTGTCCTATTGAGAACACACTAAGTTAAAATTATATAAATGTCCTGCCTGTTGATGTGTTAAAGATTTTAAGAGTTTGTATAACTTCCTTGTGGTATTGGAACATTTACACCTCACGTTAGGTGGGAGTTTCATTGTTAAAAATATAATCCTAACGTTTTCATTTTAATTTATAGTGAGGTATCTCTGCAGGCTCATCTCTTGGCTAAGACTGACTGAGGAGTCAGGGTAGGTTGTGAGCAGACTTCACCTACTTGAATACCTCTTCTTAGCAATTTGTTTGCTTGTTTTAATTTATTAGTCAAGTCTTGTGGTTAGTCATGGAAAGTTTGTTCCCTAATGGGATAACTTTTGTTAATTTTCTCTATACAGTGTAGGTGGATCATTTGAGATAAGAGGTGTCTAAATCTGAGGAAATTAATGGCGTCTCAAATGCTTTATCTGTGTTGTCAGCACTTACCTCAGCTCCAAGTTTAAAATTAGATGTTTCCTGTTATTTTTTTGTTTGAGGGATGAGAAAGATTTGTAAGTTCTAAGCGTAACTTTTATACAGATTTATTTTTTTTTTTATTAACAGCTGCTGTTTCATATGTATTTGTCAGATCAAGGTGTGAAAATGTGTTTGATCTTTCTCTGGCACATTTAATTGACTGTCAGTGGAAAATAAAACCTTTCAGTGATAATGGTATTGATGCAGTTTAGGTAACGTGCAGCTAGCAACCCAGCAGATGGACATGCAGTATGTGGTTTGTGTCTTGTAAGCACATGGCACTAGTTTATATAGCTGGATAAACTGAGTAAGCAGTACTTTAGATTATATGGAGGTCCTTGTCTTTTAAACTGGTTCTATAGTCTTTTGATGTTGGATATGTGCATTACAAGCAGTTTGTTGGAGTTGAAAGGCAGGAGAAGCTACCAGACGCTATTATTGACAAAGCATGAGCGAAAGATGCTGTTGAAATTGTGACACCTTAGTTATGAATGTCTTTTCCCACCTTCTGCTTTGGCATCTTCAAGAACTTCAAATGATGTTCTTTAACCAGAAAACAGAAGTGGTGGTGTTTGCTGCTTCAGGTGCTAGATATGGTGGGGTTTATATATAGGGCAGGAACTTGCAAGCCAGAGGCTTCTGCAGTTTTTTTCTGAGGGCAAAAGTCCCTTCTGGAGCCCCCAGGCAGTAATATCTACTATTTATTTGGCAGCTGTCACCTTGGTAAATGAGCAGCTCGTCTCTATTTCTCTACTCTTGGTGGAATGGGGATAGGGACAACCCTTTCTTTGGAAAGTGCATATATTATTTCACACAGTGAAAACAAGAGAAAATCTGTGCGTGGCTTTTTAAAGTGCTTAGTCACTGTTCAGCACTTTTGCAAGATGGGGAATGGGCCTTCTGCTCTCCTGAATGACTGTACTTTCAGTGAAAATTGATAACTCTCTTACTAAACTGTCTACTCCATTGGGTTCTCTGCATGAGTCTTCAATCTGCATGGCTTATCATTATTTCTTCACTTAAGAATAGCTGCTTTTTCATAGTGGCTGTTACAGCTACCACTGTTTAATGTGCAGTCTTTGAATATTTGCTGTTTCTTCATTCTTTGGAGACTGTCCCTCACCATGTTCTTTAGATTTTCCTGCTGTAATGAGAAAGTTTAGAGAACCTTCTCTACAAGTACATGTAGTGAGAGGACAATGAGGAATGGCCTTAAGCTGAAAGAGGGTAAATTTAGATTGGATATTAGGAAGTTCTTCCCTGGGAGGGTGGTGAGGCCTTGGCACACGTTGCCCAGAGAAGCTGTGGCTGCCCCATCCCTGGCAGTATTCCAAGGCCAGGTTGGACAGGGCTTGGAGCTACCTCGTCTAGTGGAAGGTATCCCTGCCTGTGGATGAGCTTTAAGGTCCCTTCCAACCCAAACTATTCTATAATCCTGTGAAATGCAGACATTTTATCAGCTGAAGGCATCTTGAGTTTTTATTCAAGACTACAAAATACAGGTGGTGTTATTTTGTTTCTCCCCTTTTTTAACCAACATTTCACCTTGTTGGCAATTACATATGTTTGAACAAAGACTTAAAATTGAATGCAGTTTCTTAGGAGCTTCTCAGAATTTTCTTGATGACAAAATATTAAATAAAATATTTGAACCTCTTTTTTCTGGGGGGGGGGTGAGGGGGTGGGTGTGGAAGTTGTGGTTTAAGTCTGGCCAGTAACTCTGAACCAGGCAACCACTTGCTCACTGCCCCCCATCTTCCCCCTACTCCCAGAGGGGTGGGGAGGAGAATTGAAAGAATGTAACTCCCGCAGGTTGAGATAAGAGCAGTCCAGTAACTAAGGTATAACACAAACCACTGCTGCTACCACCAATAATAATAATGATA
>WYDI02008750.1:17780-33329 GCA_009867235.2 Psittacus erithacus | reverse complement strand
GAGGCACTGGAATGGGTTGCCCAAGGAAGCTGTGAATGCTCCATCCCTGGCGGTGTTCAAGGCCAGGTTGGACAGAGGCTTGGGTGACATGGTTCAGTGGGAAGTGTCCCTGCCCATGGCAGGGGGGTTGGAACTGGGTGATCTTAAGGTCCTTTCCAACCCCAACTCTATTCTATGATTCCATGATTCTATGAACAGCACAAATTAGCCTGATGAAATTCTCTCTGCTATAAACCAGAATGCTCTGGCCACCAGAGAAACATGATCTGCTTCTGACCTCCCATTCAAAGAGCCAAACTACACCATGGGCTGGAGGTCTATCTGGTTGTGAAATGTTCCCACTCTCTTAAGATATTAAGTTCAATGGAGGAAAAAGTTGCACTGGTGCCTGCTGATAGATGTGTCAAGGTACGTAATGAAGCTGCTGCAAAGGCAGCTACAGTCTTAATGGCTATGTGAGTGTGCTGCCTGACTTTACACACTGAGAATTGGAGGGCAAGACAATGTCACACCTGGGAAATACTGCATAAATGTAATTGGCTGGGATCCTGGATGTAGACCTCCTCTGGTCTAAGGAAGAGAGAAGTTTCCTTGATTTTGTCTTTCTTAAATAGGTCTTTGAGCATCTGAAGAGTTCAGCTTAAGGAAATTAATTATGATCATGAAATTCCTGCTTCTGGTTACGATCCAGTGAAAACTGCCCACTACAGCAAGTCACTGAAAAGTAGCGCCAGAGAACTATTTGATATTGAATACTCCAGGTCTGAAGTTGAATGTTTTCCCAGTAAGAAGAGACTATTTTTCTATTCCTTATTTTGTAGAATACATGGTTCTCATGTTTTTAATCATATTTTCTACAGTCAGTCCCTTGAATCATTGGCAGTAATGCAATACAATCACTGGATACTTCCCTGAGCAATGAGTTAGTGTGTGGTGTCAAGTCTTTCAATGAGACAATAGACCTTTTGCCTGAGGACAGATCAGATGCACCCTGCATCACCGATGCTGGGACATACTATATATATTTTATCTTCTAGGTGTAGTGCCAGGCAACAACTGTGTTTAGGACATAAAGAATGCATAAAGAACAAATTCAGGATCTCCCTTATACCACTTTCTCTCATACTTCCAAGAAATAATTCTAAACAGACTTTGAAAACAAAGTCTTGTGGTCATCTGATCTATGCCTGAATGAGCCTTTCTGATGTGTAAGGCATAAATAAAAGTTTCTTAGTAAACATGGAGAAAGAGTTTTCTTGCGTGCTGAGAATCTGCTAAAAAGAAAGCTCATGCCAGATTTAAGACAAGGGTTATTAAAACAAGGGTTTGGACCAGCTGCCTGCATGTGGTTGTTCTATAACCACCAACGGGGAGAGACACGGTACCATTGAGTTAGAGGTCACTGCCACTGCAAGGGAAATATTCCAAAATAAGATCTCAGCTCCTCAGCTGCATAGAAATGGCTCAGAAATTATTTTCAGACAGTCCCATAGATGGTGACATGAGAACGAGCAGCACTAGCTGAGTGGTGTAGTGAGCAATCATGAGGCTGACTTTAATAGCATCTTTACTACCAAAGACGTGTCCAGCAGTCTAACTCTCTAGCTTACTGCAGGTTCATATAATATTATCAACTCCATAAGCCCCTAGAACTGTAAATATGTCTTTCAGTCATGCCGTGTAAGTGTTATTGCTAATTCCTTAAGGTTTCTGCACTGAAAGGCTCATTTGGTTCCTGGGGTTTTCAAGGTGAAGACACACAAAAGCTGAACACAGCATGACCGGCAGCAGCACAGCCGGGGTGGAGCTGGGGCAAGGGAAGGTGGATGGCCACGGTATGAAAAGCCCCATCAGCCTTTCAGTAGGAGAAGGACCACAGACCTCCACCCGTTTTACAAATGGGTGAAGGGCTGTTAAGTTGGTCAAGACCACAACAGAAGCAGAGCTAATTGTCCCTTCAGATATCTCAAGAAGCACAAGGAGTACTAACACGTACCTTTCCTGAGACTATGGTCTTCTAGGGACCAAGCTAACATGTGGAAATACAAATACCAGGAAGATCAAAGTGAAGAAACTAACAGGATACTCTGAATTTGCATCTTAAACATTTTTTCCATGCCATGCTTTAGAAATACAATAGAAGCAGAATTGACAAACACCATCCATATGCTACGCTACAACATGAGAGAGCACAATGTGAACTCATGGACTGAATCAAAAGAATGCATTAAAAAATGCGTAAGTGGAATACTGATTAACTCAATCTTCTCTTATTATGGAACTAAAAAACATATACCTGTAATTATGGCTTACCTCCATTACAAGCAGAGCTGCCACAGAACTGCACACAGGCCAGCTTTGTGCGTGAGTTCAAAGTCAATGTGGTGTTGCCTTATTTTCTTACCAACATCATCTTTATCCTCTCTTGCCCTTCTTCTCAGTTAACAAGAGTTATGTACTGAAAGTGCTGAGATAAAGTAATGGTAAGGAGGATACAGCAAAAGGTATTTGAAAAGCAGAAGTAATTTACTACATGCCTGCTTTGTTTTACTTCCTAAGCCTTCCTGTTGTGAAAGGAAATTCATCTTTTCTGGCAGACTGCAGCCTTTTTAGGCCTGAGAGCTCCCCAGGAGCTTTCGAGTGCAGGTAAATGGATGTGAGACTCAAGGAGTACAGTACAAGGAACACGGAATTAATGTTGGATTTTGCTTTGGCTGTCACGTCTGACATATAAGGAGAGTGCTACATGTCCTTTGCTCATGATTATGGGTCTGAAATGCCACGAATGGAAAGGTCATGTTGCTGGTGGGTGAAGCACCCAACTAAATCTCCACATGAGATAGATGTCAGGGTGCTCCGAGACCCAGGGGCCTGGGATGTAAAAGTGCAGAGAAAGGACTTTGGATGGACAATAGGTGCAGCTTCTATTCTGCATGCAGCGGAGACCCCAAGAGTAGGCACAGGGGAAGCATCCACTGCCTAATCTAAATAGCACACAGAGTGGTTTTGTCCTCTTCTGTTCTCCTGCCAGTTTGCACATATGTTCTGAGTATACAGCCTGCCCTCCAAAGACCACTTACGGGGCAATCACAGGGAAGCAAAGCAGGAAGAAAGTATCCAAAAAGGGAATTTGTTCAAGAGAAAAAAATGGAGACAGATGTAGAGCGACTAGTCACGGCTGGCGGTAAATAACCCTCTGCCTGAGTGCTCTCTTTCTCTAAGAGGAGCTCACATATTCCATTTCATATTTCCTTTCTAGGAAGTTAAATCTTTGTTTTCCTGGCATTTGTTCTTTTTGTTCTTTCCCCTATATACCTTCCCCCTTCTCTATGGTCTAAAATTGTCTTCTCATTTTGCCTTTCTCTTCCACCTTGTGCTCTCTTTCAAGTGTGACATTTCTCCAACCTCATTTCCCTGCACTGTCCCAGGCAACACCTTTCTCTACCACCCTCTCACAGTCTCTGTGCCACGAGCACTTTGCTCTGTCTCTACACATGCGTAAGCATAGGGGTGCTTCACCTGCACCTGCAGTAGAGTCCCCGCTTTTTCTCATGTGCACACCTCAACATTAAGCAAATGCAATACACACAGACAGAATATTCATCCTCTCGCTCCCATAAACCTGTCAAGGCATATAGGCCAAGAAGCTATCTCTGCATAAATCTAACTCTCCTGTGAGGAAGCAATCTACTCAAAGGCAATAAAGCCAGAGGATATATTATTATCTTTGGTGTGGATCCTACTGGGCTGGGAGGTTGGCTGCTGGCTCCTCTCTGAACTTTCCTTCCCAGCCAGAACAGCCATCCCACAGACAAGTCTAAGCTTCCTTTTCTTGGTCTGACTTCCTCCTCCTGTTGTTTGGCCGGTAACCCAAAGGACAGGGTTTAATTATGGAGTTTGGAAACCTGGCTTAGGCTACTCTGCCAGCACAGGATAAAACTTCAGCCTGCCTTCTGAACCACCAGCATTCTGCACCGTTGATACCTGCATTATCCCACACAGCATAAAATGAACCACATGGAAGAAATGCCAAGTCAAACAAAAGATTGGTTTTAGTCTTTAAACTTCTACTGTGAATTTCACTGAGGAGAAAGCAAAACACTGAAGCTCTGAGATTATCCTATGTCAAAACTGTGCCATCGTTTTGACTGCAGATTAAATAAACGGCAAGGCATTTTTCTGGAAGGGAAAGACACCACAAAGGATGGCTCTGAAACAGGTCCAGGATCCAAAGCTCCCCTCTCAGAGAGGAGCTTTGTGGTGAGCCACTGGGTAATATGGGATGTTAGCATCATTTGCATGGCTTTCAGGTGACCAATATATTTTCTAGGCAGATGCTCCATTGAAGACTCATAGAACATTTTACACTTCTGGAGATAAAGCACCCATGTCAAATACAAAGGGATAGATGGTAACAGCAGACCCACTTGTGATTTCTGAGGCAAGGCAGGGCACTGTGCACAGACCACAGCAGGATGTGTTCCTCAGGGGCAAGCACCCTGTTGCCCTAGCATAGAAGGACACTTCAGTACTGTTTTGTCCTTCGTCACTGCTGAGCTGTGGCTCTTTAGGTAATCTTTCTGCCAGCTGTGCTCTTGCAGTGACCCTGTTTTACAGAGAAGCTGAGGCAATGAATTCAGAGGACAGGCTGCTTGAAAGCCACAGCAGAAGAATTGGGGTGAGGCTGTGTGGATATAGCATAAAGATGGTTGGTAAGTGCATCCCACGCAGGCAGGATAAAGCTCTTTTTCTTCCCAGCTGTGACAGTGATAGATAGCTTGGTGAGTCTAAGCTGCATCTAGTTGGTACCTGGCTTGAGTCCCTGATGTTGCGAGGTGATTTTCTGCCATTTTACAGGAAAGACTAAGCAGAATCTGGAATTTTCTGTTGTAAGTGAGGAAGGTCAAGAGGAAGGAAGAACCTTCTCTTCTCTGACTTGTTCTTGCCTTTCTGAGCAACTCAGGAAGTTTGACATGGGCAGTTCTCCATGATGGGCACCCAGTGGTGCCAAGAATGGCAGACGTGCTTTGGAGGTGTAAGGCTTTAGGTACTTCTCTTGTCCAGCTCAGCAGCTGAGAGCCACCATCTAGTGAGGACTTGGATGAGACAGAGGTAATGACCACATGTGGGGAAAACCACCAGAAGCGACAGCAAAATTAATAGCCAAGCTCTGGCTGTTGCACAAATGGAGAACATTTGTCATTAACGAAGAATACCCCAAATTTTGGGGGGAGTTAGCCCCCCCATCTGACAATGATGTAGAAGCAGTGACCCAGTCAGCTTTTAGCCATCTGTGTCTGCAGAGGAGGTTGTGATCTCTCCCTTTCAATGGGCGATGAGCTTTTGTCCCCGTTTTTGCCGCTCCATGAGCAGACTAGTTTAGTACAAGGTGAAGCTCTGCCTTACATCATCTGGAGCCTGGAGCTGATGGAGGAAACAGCCCCTAGTGTCTACTGAGCAGGACACCTCACTGAAAGCACCAGAGCCCTGGGGACGGCGGCGGCAAGGCAGTCACAGGGAGCCTGGCACTTGTCTGCCTGCAGGTCCACCCTCTCCTCCTGCCAAAGTGCCACATCTGCAGTCAATAAGGGCCCACAAGCTGGCTCCTCCTCATTAGAGGAGAGAGGGCAGCTGGCAGGGGATCCTCCAAGGGCTTCCAGGCACGGGAATCAGTCCCCTCCCAGTCTGGAAGAGCCCAAATTTGGTGACTTTCTGGGCATGCTGTAAAGGACAGCTGTTTGACAGGGTCTCCAGAGAAAGCTGTGGGTATGTTTCCTACATGATGAAGGATATAGGTGGCTGGCCAAGTGCCCACAGAACTGATTTTAATGCTGTTCAGGTTGATTTTACTTTGCTGTGCTCTATAGTTCATTATACACAGTGCCCTGGACAAGCATGTGTTGTTTCAAAACAAACCCAAACCCATACTATTTTAAATCCAAACAAACAAGAAAGGAAAAAAATACATATTGGAAAAGACCCTTTGGGGGGTTTAGAGGGCCTTCTCAAACACTGGGAGGCTGAAGATGAAAGACCTGCTTGCCTTTATCTAACAAATAAGACTTCTGTTATTTTTATTGGCAATAAATACTTGATTATGTAGCCATAAGCAAAACTGAAGCATTAACTTCACCTACCCATGTAGCACTGACCCAGAAAAGTATTTGCGATAGTATTAAGCACCCAGATGATCTCAGGATAAGTGATCAATGGACAGTTAAGTATGTAACATAACGTAACCCAAAAGATGATCAACAAGAAAGATCACACACAAAAATTAACTGAGAAGAGGCACGAGAGCTGCTTCCTAGACCTTATGAAGTGTAACACCCAGCGATATCTATTTTGATATGAAGCCTCCAATCACACTTCATCGTATTACAGAGTAATAAAACAACTCCTTTGGTAAGTCTCTTAAAAGTCATTACTATGTGAGCTCAAGTGTTGTATAATGCTTGAAAAGTCCTTCTACCTTCTATAAGTTTAGGGATATTTATTTAAACAGTGTAACTGTAGGGCACAGCCCAGAGAAGTACTGCTTTTTGCTACGTGATTGTCACTGCTATCCCAGAGTTGAATCTGGGGCTTTTGACAGAAAAAGACCTCCTATCTTTTGCTGCATTATTTAAATACTTCAGATATTTGGCCAAAACACAGAAGTGACACACTACAGAAATATTCACAGCTGCAGGAGCAATAAAACCACTACCACGCTTTCATTAGACTGACCTTTTCTCAGGAGAAGCTACAAGATGTTTACAATTGATCACCTCTCTACACAGCTTTCAGCATATTCTGATAACAAAACAGAGCAACTGGAGATCAGGTTCTTGGGCTCCTGAAAGCCATGGCTTACCTGGCTCCACTTCATGCCATCCGCTTGACTGGCTGCCACTTCCTGGTGAGCGCCCTTGGCTTGTATAAAACGGCTCCTCACCAGGACTGTCCATCTCATCCTCCACAGACTTGAGACGTTTTGTGGAGCTGAGAAAGTAAAAACACATCATAAGAATGTATGGAAAGGAACAAAGGCACTTTTGTTGAGACATACCTTGCTTGCCCTGCTTGGGACTAACTCTGTTATGGACACTATAACAGGTTTAGGGTCCTGAGAAGGGGAAGGTGAGTCCTGCACAGCCATCCTGCCCACCCAGCCTCTCAGCATCCACTTCTTGTTTCTGATTTGCTTCGTCACCAATGGCTAAGCTTCAGTGAGACACAAAACAAGCTCTCACAGAGTCCAGACTGAAGCACTAAGCACACACAAGTTTAACTAAAAGATAGCTTAGCATTCAGGCTTTTACAGATCACAAAGTAGGACATTTTTCATAATGCACAGAGGTCAATAAAAAGGCAAGAATTTAATTTGCATGGCGTGATTTTTGCAATTTGAATGAGTACAGTAATGACACACAAGACTTATTTTAACTGTCATATTTTTTCCACAGGTTATTCTGAAAGACAAATTATCAGTTCAAACTTGTATTTTCCATATTTTAACTGCAGCCGTTGAATTAAGCCAGCTTTCAGTCCTGTAAGAAGAAACGTAGGAAGTGAATGATGGAGGAATCCATTCTTGGTTCAAATGTTCATGTTATGCTACAAGTATAAGTGTTTTACTCTGTAAATGAACGCCATCAAGCATAAAAAGGCCCCAGCAGGTCTCTTTGGCCAGTGTCAGTACTAAAGCATTCCCTTGTGATGCCCCACACCTCCCTCAGTGAAGGCTCAGGAGACAGAAGAGCCCTTTCAGTGGTCTCTGGTGGCCATTGGCTCAGACTCCAGTAGTTCTGCAGGGAGAGGAGCCCAAAGCCAAAGACACTCAGCTTGGCTCTGTGTTCTATAATGAGTTGCACAGACTGCGTGGGGACGTTACCGAGAATTTCTCTTCTAAGTACTTTTCCAAGGCTGGGTCAGCTCACTTTTTTTCCCCAAATCTGTATTCTATTAAGACTTAAAGCGTTCAAGAACAGGCTCCTCTGTGTAGGGGCAACATATTTAACAGACATTAAATATTCCACTGCAGTTTGTATTGGTTTAAGACTCGCAGCCTCTCCGCAGCTCCCCACCCGAAGGCCTGCACAGGTAGGAGCTGGCGGGTATGCAAAATCAGTTTGTGAGAAACAGGAAGAATAAGTCTTGTGGTATGTGTGGAATGCAGGTTTGGCCATTCCTTAATTTAGAGAATTGTTATGTGTCAATAGGGGAAATTGTGTGCATACAATATAATTACCGCCTGATCATTCTGCTGAGTCTGTGTATTTAAGGAATACTTTTTTTTCCTGACTGGGAACAGCCTAATGAGAGGAAAACAAACATATTACCAAGTTATTAACTACCCATGCTGTTTATAATTAGCTCCTTATCAGTGGTAGCTATTTGCAGAAGAATAGAAGAGCAACAACTGAGCTCTTATGTAACATTAATAACCTCACTTTTTTGCTTCTGGAGTCCCAGGTAAATTCTACCTGAGAACGGCGCTGATGACGAGCACTGTAGGCTGGGAAGTTTTACACACGAAAAAGAAAGAGCACAAAGTTTTTAAGTGATGTGCGTTGGGAATTGTAGTCACCAAGCTCCATAATGTGTACACTCAGCGCAAGATCTAGAATATTCCTCCAGTCGCTGCAAACTGCGAGAAGTTGTTGTTTGGTTGGTTTTAATGAAAAACAACTGCATTCAAACTATAGAGACTTTTTACACACGTACTTGCTCACTGCAAAGTTGGTGGCACTGCAGACTGAGACTAAATGTCAAAGAAGCCTGAGTTGAAGTCAGATTTTCTTGTCATGACTTTGAAATGAGTGATCTCTTTTGGCTGTGGGGGGAAGAAAAAAACCAATCCGGTTTCTTAATAGCATTCAAGACTACTAGAGTGACTGGGCTTGCTAATAAATCTAATCTCATGGATGGTTAAAGGGAAAAAATCCAAAAGTATCCTTGTTTGATAGTTGACATCTAAGCCAAAATCAAAATCCGACTGGGTAGTCATCTACGTTAATATTACTGCTTTCCAATGGCTGGGTCACAAATTTCTAAATGCTGTATGAAAATTAGAATGCATTATAAGGCAAGGCCCTAAAACAATGTTAGTTTCACAGATAACACCTTATCTGCATGCAAATCTATCTTAAGTCTTTTCTTTCCTGCTAGGACAAAGCCGCACATCTCGCTCTGCTCCAAATTCTCTTCTGCCACAAGTGAAACTCCAGCAGTTCCAGTGGAATTTCTCCCAGTACACTGAGATATAAGCCAGAAGTTACACGAGCCAATGCAGCAGTTTTTCTTCAAGCTTGTACTTATAAAAAGAACTTTAACAGCAATCCAGTTGAACATTCAGCTCTATGAGTCTGAAACAGCTCCACATTTTGAGGCCCCCGAACAGCTTGTCAAAGGATTTAATGGTTACTTTCCCAGATGAGTAATGATGCTGGCCTGGGTTTCCAAGTAACCTGGTAGTAGGCAGAGATTAAATTACCTGGTAGAGGATGTGCTAGGTAAAGACCTCCTCATTGCTCCTGGGCTCATGCTGTAGTATGAAGAACTTTCCAAATCTGAGAGGGAGAAATTAGGGCCTGTTCCTGCAGCTATCGGTGCTGGGGAAACAAAAGAGATTGCAGTCAGTAACTCATGTGAATAAGGCATGAACTGCACTTCAAAATCACTTTCTTCTTCCTCATGAGTGTGTTTAGTTTCACGATGAGAACAGGTGGGATGAGGAAATTAGGAAATGCTAATGGTAACTGGCACTGCAATCAAGAAGATGTAAATTTTATCAAGAATACAATGTTCTATGACATAGATTCTTTCTTACATTCCTGCTTTTTTAAAATGAAGCAATTATGGCAAGGCTTTCTTTAAGTACTGCTTTTCTACTAATATAATTCTAACATTTAATGAAACCTGTTGCTTTTGCTTTTAGGACAACATTGCATCTATTGGCATAGTTACAAATAGGCTGTATCATCCCTGTAGTGTGCTTGGCATAATCTATAAGCAGTAGAGGCAGGGAAATACACACCACCTCAGGACCTTTGGTATGTACGTGATGCACATCCACAAGCACAGAGGTTACAAATGTTCCTTGAAGAAAACACAAAGGCAAATGAGAAACCTGAGTTCTTTTCTGCCTGTGAACATCTGAGTTTTCCCCCGGCCTCTCCTCCAGCTAAATCAAAGCTAGAGATATATGACCTTCAAAGACTTTTCTCCAGCAGTTAGCTTCCACTCTTCACCTCTTATTACCTTATCCAGCACCTAAGTTTTACTGTAAAAGTTATGAATGCCTTTCATTTCCCTGTCCTGAAGCCTTGGTTTTACATTAAAACATAATGAATTCCTATCCACCCTGACGTTTTCAGGCACAAGCCTATGAACTCTGGGAACAGAAAAGGAACTGAGCAGCTTAATGTTAAAGTCAACAGGTAATGCGTTTCACAAAGAAATGCCACTGTACAGCAAATGGTACCACATCCACTGTTCTATTTACAGGACAATACAACTTTGGGAGCTGACAATTACAGATGATGATTTTCTCCCACATTTCAGACACATCTGAAAGAGGACGTACTGCACAATAAAACACAGAAGCTTGGCCTGGAATGTATTGTCTGAGAGCCCTGATTCACAGCAACAAAGGCGAAGCAGTCTCAATGCCACCCAAGGATGCTGAGCTAAGTTTAATCTTTGGTCTGAGAATCTGGCCCATTTTCAAACGTGAAAAAATCTTTCACTCTGATGGGGCAGGAGTGAGGAAATGAAGACAGGATCATTCCCATCGCCCAGCTAACATGTCTGGGCTGACACACAGGCTGCTGGGAGTGCTGCCATTGACTGTAGTGGGGCCACTATTTCACCTCAAGTCTTATGGAGCTCACAATGTCAGATTTGACAGAGGAATAATGTAGCTTTGCAGCTGCCTCATCATCCCCACAAGACAATTAGTTGTTGTTTGGCAAGGACCTTTTAAGAACGCCATTGAGACAGAAAAGGAACAGCCTTGATAGCCATGGACTTAAAGCATGGGATGGAAAATACACAACACCATTAAAACTGGAGAAAATCTGGAATGATCATTAAAAGGAATTAAGTTGGGGAGTAATTTATGACAAGAACATTCATACTCTTTGTTATTTTCTCTTAACTATCACACGCTTCCTGCGCACTGGGTATATATGAAAGGTTGCGTTAACAGAAAGAAACTAACATCAAGCACAGTAAAATTAACTGGTTTTATCAATTTGTGCTTTCTGCAACAGTTTTCCTGACAGCAGCTACAAGAGGCTGTAAAACTGATGAATTTGCATGGAAAAAGAAACCGGTGTAAGTAATTTGTGTAAAAGGTAACACGGACATGGACTGCTATAATTCAGACACCCTGCAGATAGCAGACTGCTGCAGTGTGAGCAGTTATGGGTTAGAAAAATGACCACACTGCAGTCAGTCTGACTTGAATGGAAATCAATCATAAAGGTACTCTCTGCAGCATCTACTCCACGGTTTTCAGCAACTTCCTTGCCAAACAGATTTGTGCTCTGTAAACCCTTTGCTGATCAATTCCTCTGCACCCTCTACCTACCAAAGCCTTACTTACAGGTTAAGCATACTATTTCCCAAATGGGAACATTAAAAGGCAAGCACTAAATTAAAGCACTGTTTCTTTCTGAGGCATGATGAATTTCCTGGGCACTGCAAAATTTATGAAACAGTTTTATTCCAAACAGATATGGAAGAAAAAGCGGTATGTGAATAATGCTTCTCTTCTTTCTCTTCCTCCTGCCTCTGTTGATTGCTCTCTCCCCGAATCCCGGCCATTTCTGTTCCAAGCCTTCCGTTGGTCCTATAGGAAAATGAAACGTATCTCCAGAGCAGGGGTGGGGTAGGAACAACGTACTGCTAACACTGTGTAAACTTAGCACAAAGTAGACAGGGCTAATCACACAGCAATTTCCGCCTGGGGTAGCAAACATGCAGGATGCTTTGTCACAGGCCAAACCACTCAAGAACCTGTTTGCAACCTGAGGGTTAAAGAACCAACCCAATCTCTAATATACACCAAGAAATCTAAGCAGCAGAGGTTAAAGTGCCTGACTAGCCTACGGCAGTGAGTACCTACAACCCTTTGGCAGTCCTTACACAGAAGCCACTATCCTGCCACAAGCAGCTCAAGGTCTCTGGCCCTAAAAGTGGTTTGGCAAACCTTGCACAGGTTCTGAACTCCTTTCTCCTACCTGCCTGATGGGCACATATTTGATGCTTGTCTTTCAGCAAAGGATATTCATACCTTGCTCACAGTTACTATCACAAACCACAGCAATGTGCTGATGTGTAGAGCCCAGCCCGAGACTGTCAGGAAGAGGTTAATGTTTTCAATCTGCGTGGCGGAAGGTTGCTTCCTCTTCCTGGCTAGGTTGAAGCCCTGTGCGCTTTCTCCCTTTGCTTCAGCCTCCTCACACCCCCTGTGCTAGGCTTTGGCTGCGGGGAGCTCACTGCTTGGCATCTGCCTCCTCTACTCACCCTTGTGTTTTGCCCACAAGAGTGGCCAGGAGGCATCCAACCTGCTCCTAACAGCTTTTCACACTGCCTTGTGGACTGTCCACCTCACATGTGCCCAGAAAGCTGATAAGAAGGGAATACTTTCATCTATTTGCAGGATTTCCCACTCTGGAGAGTAAGCAAAGGGATCAAAGTGGTGCAAACTGTGGCCAGACTCTGCCTAAATTAAACCTCCTCATTGAGGAAGAAATGCTTTGCAGCAAAGTGACCTTCTGATAGTTCAGGAACATCTCCCAAACAGGAAAGGGTGTCAGAAACTGCAGTTGTGAGTCAAAACAACAGTCTCCACCTATGCACAGGCACCAAGATTTCATCTGACCCAGGGCCCTGACCTGGCAGAGGGTGAGGAGGGAGGACCCATCTTCCCCTGCTACCCAGTGGTGTCTGCAAGCTTTCTATGTCTGCAGGCTTTCTATGCAAACTGATGCCAGCCTCAGCTCTCCTTTCAGCTGCTGGCATTTGTGCAGATGGGACACATTTCGCTCACTCTGAGTGGAACAAGGAGGTATTTTGCCCAAAAGGAGGAGGAAGGTGGGTCCCTCTCCTGAGCACCAGCACTGTGCTACTGCCAGGGACACGGGGCAGCACCATCTACTCCCTCCATTGCCAGCCTGTTAGCTCAGATCTTCACCCGGAATGGCAAGAAAAATAACAGAGAAATTAACAAAAATCCCTCTGACTTAACCCAATTGGAATATTTGTTTTGAAAATTTTATTGAATTACAGAGCAGGAAACCCACTAAATAAAACCAGCCAGGCTGGCATTTGTCTTCCTTGGAATCCGGCACTCCTTTTCAGTCATGTTAATATTAAGTTTCTCTCTTTTCCATTTTTATGTATTTATTTTTACAAAGGGGCTGGGATGTGACTAAGATCATTACGTGAGTAACGCTGCAGCGAAGTGATAATGTGTTTAAGGTTAAATGGGAGAAACATGACATTTGACTAATAAACTTTTTCCTGTGTTGTGACTCCATAAACAAAGGGAAACACGCTGTGCTGCTGCTGCTGCTGCTCAGGGGAAAGGGGAGCTGGGTGTTGGGCTCTTTTTCTTGCAAGGCTTTTGTTTCCTACACACTGTAGCATTAGATTCAAAGAGGTTGTGGCGACTACAACAGATATGAAATGTGTGATGTTCATTTTAAAATTACAAGTACAGCCTGCTATTGACCATCTAATTATGCTGAGTTCCATTTATAAACATAGCAAACCACTAAGTTTATAGAGACTTTTTGTGCTGCTTTAATAGGATATTGATCGAGAGCAAGGTTTGAGTGGACTGCCATTGAATTGTGTAATGGCATACAAAAGGCAAGGTCACGGCAACTGTTCACTCTATGCCTGCCGTCTATTTTTTTTATTATAATCTTTTTCTCCCCCCTTCCTCTCATACCCAGGCCCACACAGTACGTTTTGGATTGCAGTGCTTTGCTAAGGAATATAGAGTATCTTTTTAAATGTTAATTTTCATGCTGCTGACTTTAACTACCTTCACTCCTGTAATGCTTAGTATAGCAGAAAACATACAGGCTGCTGTTTAGAGTGAGTTGTTTTATTACACCCAGGCTTCCACACACGTGCTATGCATGGAGGAAAGTGTCTTCTTCTGTCCTGGGCTACAAGAAGGCAGCAGTGTCCTCCCTGCTCCTTGAACCCACACCTTGCCATAGGCACCCAACGTGTTCTAGAGTTCACAGAGAAGCTGTGGCTGCCCCATCCCTGGCAGTGTTCAAGGCCAGGTTGGACACAGGGGCTTGGAGCAAGCTGCTCTAGTGGAAGGTGTCCCTGCCAGTGGCAGGGGTTGGAACTGGAGGAGCTTTAAGGTCCCTTCCAACACAACTCAGGCTGGGATTCTATGATTCTATGACTTGCCCTGCAGTTTGTTTTGGCTGTACCTGGCCACAAAATGAAGGGAAGGAGGAAGCTGTTTTCCTCTGTCACATCCACACTCCATGCCTGGAGTAGCAGCAATTACTTTCATTTCTAGCACTTGTCTGCCTGCCTCATGGCAAGGAGAGCTTTAGACCCTGTATCCCTTGCTAAAGGTGCTCCTAACCAAGTCTGGCACCCAGCAGCATTGGTGTTGAAGGATGCCAAGTTTTCCAGAATGCCTTGGCCACAAAAGCACCTCTTTACTTGTGGAATTAGTGCAGCCGTCTCAGACATAACTAACTGGACCATTTCTGTGTTTATATAGGAGCAGTAACTGCACGTATGCTTGTGTGCTTGTGGTTTCACTGGTTCATTAGGATTGAAACTCACCTCACTTGCTCTGTGCAGCTCCTTACTGCACACAGTTATCATCTTAAAACTCAAAGCGTGGCATTTCCAGCCCAGGGCGCAGTCAGAATTCCCTTGTTTATCAGCATGAGGAATGATGTAATTTTGACAAATAACACAGCACAAAACAAATATGTTTGATTTGGCTCTAGCGAACGTTCATAAATCCTAAATCTTTCTTCACATCCTGGGCAGTGCAGTTTATCTGGCTGCTTGAAGGACCTCCAAGGGAGGAGATCTTCCCAGCAGCTCTCTGCACCAAAAGCACATGGTGCAGACTCAAAGCCAAGAGGGGAATAGCCTTCCCCATGCCTCTCTCCCTGCTCTCAGCCTCTGTGGGACTGTATGTAGACTTGGTGGTGGCTTGGCACCAGCCACCCCTCTGCTGGTACTTTTTGCAGAGATTACTTTCCAGTGCCCTGCAGATAGCTGCACACAGTCAGTGGAATATTTTCCTAACAAGGGGAAGGAGGGAGAAGGTTTTGCTTGGCCAACAGCTCGCTGTGAGCCTGCAAAACCCGTTCATCTCCAATGCTTCGGCTTCTGAGCCTTTTGTTGTCAGCCCAAAGCTCTCAAAAGCTGGAAGAATGAAGTCTCTGCTATCTGAGACAAGGACATGTAATGATAGGACAAGGGAAATGGCTTTAACCTGCCAGAGGGGAGACTGAGATGAGCTCTTAGGCAGAAGCTCTTCCTTGTGAGGGTGCTGAGGCG
>WYDI02008750.1:0-17556 GCA_009867235.2 Psittacus erithacus | reverse complement strand
AAGGTGTCCCTGCCTGTGGCAGGGGTTGGAACTGGGTGAGCTTTAAGGTCCCTTCCAACACAAACCAGGCTGGGATTTTATGAAGGGGTCCCCCCAGTACCTGTGGTGACAGACAACACTTAGAAAGGAGCTCACACCCTTCACCTGCTAATAATGTAGAACTGACAGCATGGTCTGCAATATCCACATCAGACGGTGTAGAGAAGGGTCTATCTGCTTTTCAGATGCAATTTATACTTTCTCTATTTTACTGTGCTCTGCAAGACTCAGTAGCTGGGTAGCACTTCAAAAGTAAATCTGCATCTGCAGGACTGAACAAAGCAAGTTTCTATTACCAAAGCAGTCTAGACTTGTTCAATAGCTCACAGAAACTGTGATGATCAGCACTGATGGGTAAGACAGATAATGGTAACAGCTGACCTTTCGGTTGATTAATTCATTCCTGAAATTTGCATGATGGAAACAACTGCCTATTACTTGGACTCCTTGTCATGTGGACCTCTGGGAACTTGACTAAAGAAATGTGGCACATAACTGCTACCAACAACATTTTATAGGAATAATCTCAGGTAACAGCAGCCACAGACCAGTTAAAACTGTGGGAAATCACTTGTTTCTATCATAGAATTATAGAACCATATAGTTGAAAATGTCTCTGTTCATTGCAGGAGGCTGGGATAGATGAGCTTTGAAGGTCCCTTCCAACCCAAACTATTCTACAAGTTCATGATCATATTATGAAAAGCAGGCATGGGAAGGAAAATGACAGTGGGCATACACAAAGATGACCTCTTTGTAAAGCAAACAGGGACCACACTCAGGAACAGAGCAGAGGTGAATGTGAGGGACCACTGTGGATAGGCAGGCTTGTTCCTTCCCTAGCCATCATGGCTTTGGAAGCAGAAATGAGTTTTGGAAAGTAAAATCAGCAAAATGGACTTAGGACATTTGATTATTTAAGCTACGGGCTGTTAATAGCTGCCAGTGAGTCTGGATGATGCTCGTTCATAAACTGAGCACCCCAACGTGAAACTAACCCACAGACTGGTCTCAAATCAAGACACAGGAACACGCAGACGACCCAACAAGGGTTATATTGAAAAGCACACTCTTTAGAAGACCTTGCCTGCCAATTCAAGTAAATATGCAGCAACTACATTGTTGCTCTGTTATGTTAAATAATTCTTTGAATATGAGTAGGCGAGTTCATGCTGCCTTTGCTGGGAATTTGTTGCTAGACTCTACACTAAACATATCCTACTGGGTAGCCACGGTATGTCAGGCTGTGGGCTTCTCAGACCTCGTAAAGTAAACAAGGTTACAGCTGGTCAGTACATGTCTGGGGCATCTCCAAGGAAAATCCAGGGTGCTATCAAAAGCAGTGTAGCTAAATTAGTTGCTGGCACTCTTCCCTCTGAGTCAGTTCTGAAGTGATATCCCGATATGCTTTGGGGACATTATTTTTGGTAGAGGTGCTGGCTTGTAGACAGGATATAAAACTGAGGTCTTGACCTCCCAGGATTATTAAAGAGCCCGTGAAAAACAGCGCAAACCCCCTGTGTCTGGAACAGATTAAAGCTGAATCTTTTTATTTTGCCCACCAACATCTTCTTTCTTATTTATGATAAAGTTCTTGTCCTGCTCCTCCTACGTGCAGGTGCCCCATCCTTGGAGGTGGTGCACTTCGTTGGCAAGCAGAGGGAACATCTCAGACACAGTTCCTGGTTTGCAAAACATGCTGAATGCTAGGATTTGCGATACATAATATTTTAGATTAGTTACAATAAAATATCATGGAAAATTAATAAGCATGAAACATGATGCTTCTCAGGTCAGTGCCAGACTCTGAGGGAGGCTGGGACTGGGGCTGGCTGTGAAGGCACTTTCTGAGCAGCCTGTCCTGTGCACACATGAAGCACGGCTGACAGAGTCCAGAGGCAGTTCTGTTTGTAGGGCTCCTACAGAGAAGATAAGATTGTGGTGAAGTGGGATGCCTTGCAGAGGGGGAGGGTGAATCCTTTGGGCTTCAAAAGCCCTGTGCTGAAATAAAGTGACATAACACGGAGACGTTCAAAGACGGGCGATAACTTGGTTTTGTCCACCACAGCTGCAGGTACCAGCAAGTGAGCGTCCACAGTGCAGCGAGTTAGGTGTCAAAGTCCCTGTTTAAGCGCTGCAGTAAATGAAGTGATTTGCAAATGTGCTGAGCACTCAGCACCTCCTCTTGACTTCTAAGTCCTCTTAACTTTGTCCTTCTTACAAAATACCCACCAGTTGTCAGGGAAGAAAACTCAGGAGAAATGTCTGCCACAAACTTTTTCTCTCTCTGTCTCTCTCTTCCTCCAGTGCATAAAACTCTGACATTCATGTATCTCCCACTTGCCATGCTTTCTTAGCTCCAAATATGAAGCCAATTTCCTAGCTAGTGCAAGTCTTTCCAGAAGAGGAAATGAATCAGGAAAATCCTTACAGAAACTCTGTGTTCTGCCTCAAAACCACAGCTTCTCTGCTAGGTTTGTGCTAGTTAGATTCCAGCCCCAGAAAGCCTAAAACTACATGCTCAGAGTCAGTACACAAATATTCCTGTTATCTAGGAGGACCATTTTTACCACTGTCTGTGCTCAAGAGACTAGTTAACAAACTCTTAGGTTTTAAAGGGGCATGTAGCTGAGTGGTTCACCTGAATTGGTGGTAAATAGTGATGATGTGATGTTACTGCATAGCTGCACACTAGGTGCAGAAAAGACCCCCAAAGGACTAGTTAGTACCTATGGTCCTAGTTTACTCTCTCCTTGGACCATCTGGATTATGCCACAGCAAAATACAATCAATGCACCTTTGATCAATGGAACAGGGTGGTGACAGGTACGCTTAATTCACTGTTGTTAGTGAGTATTGACAAGCCTGTAATGACCATGCTGCAGCGTGTCATTCATGTTGGGGGCATTAGCATTCTTTAAAGGTCAAAAAACACATCCTTCTAGAAGACAGAATTCCATAAAGTTAATGGAAAATGCAGGCCTTGCAAAGTCAAGATGTATGCCCCTGCACAACTGAGATTATCAGCGCTGAAGCTGGTTCAGATGTTGGCATTATGGACAAGCTCATAAATTTGCAGGTGTACAAATGCATGTACCCATGGCATGGATGAACACCACGCACAACAGCAGCATATGAAAACTGTCAGGCTTATGTGCACAGATCATGTCGTTTCTAGAGGTCTGGTTAAAATACCTCTACCAAATGCAACTCCTTGGGTCCTGCAAGCAATCTGGCAGCTAAATGTGGGCACTCTGCACTCTGACACGAAGCCTGCCCATTTTCAGCTGGGTACCAGAGGAATTTATCAACTTACACATGCAAATTTGCAGAATTATTATTATTATTATTTAATTTTTTTTTAATTAAGCTATTTTATTTTCCCACATTAAAAGATGTGGCACATAAACACTATCCACCAGCAAGAAGCTGGGAGAAGATACTCTCAATTTTCAAGATGCTCTTTTTGAACTGAGGAAGGGGCACAATAAGAATCAAAGACAAAAAGCTGGGATTGCAGAAACCACATAAACCAGCCACAAAATGATACTTACTTTGTGAGACTCTTACTAGCTCAGTCACACTGAAAACACCTGATGTGACAAAACTGTCCTGGAAGCCCAAATGTCCTACAAAACAAACAGAGGGAGAGAGCCGTGATTAGCTTTAAGCATTTAATGACAGTATTCTCAAATACTTTACTTTCATTTAGACTTAAAATGTGACATCTAATTTCCCACTTAGCTGTAATTATTGTTTATGTAGGTGGGTAACTAGTCATACAGCTATGTAGGCTGCTTTGTGGTTTCTATCTGGAGGTTAGGAAAGCTAACATGACACATCAGCAGGGAGATTTTTACATGTTAAAGCATCTCAACAGGAAATCTGAAACAAAAGAGGACTCTTTTAATAAACAGTTACCTTGGATGACCCCTAATGACTTCACAATTGAAATGAAAATACCGTACCTAGGAAACAGACAGGACAGCTAAGTTCCATAATCGTTTTAAACGTTATTCTCTAAAGAAACATCTGATCAGGATTATCTACCCTTTCATTCAAACAAAACAAGATTTAAAGATGTACTCTTCATTTTTCTAAGGCTGCACTAGGGAAATCTTGAAATAGCAGCTGGTTAAAAAACATTAAATCAATGCCTTTCCCACAAACAGAAAACATTCTAACATCTAAAACTGGCTTTGGAAAAGAAAAACAAACCTCTGCATACGAAAAGTATTAACTTTGAGCTTTGGACTGTCTGTAGGTAGCAGGGTATATGCTTCCACATTCACCTCCTTTGTGCAAGGAATGCCTCTACACTCGGAATCAAAATGCTATCGCACTTTACGTAACAGTATTTCCCTACCACCATTGAATTTTCATGGGTATGATCCATCACAAAAGGAGCAGCTTTGGGGCTGCAGCCCAGGGTGTGTGGAGTGGGCCATAGCAGTTCATGCGGGACGTAGCAGGACTTGCATTAGAGGTCTGCAGTTAGTGGGCTAGGCTGACCTCCTGCTTTTGAAATCAGGGTCAAAGGAGAACTCTCAGGATAAAGAGATTATGGAAAGAACCCTAAAGTCCTACTTGTCCATGGGATAAGTGGCATACCTTTTTAGGTTGTCCTACTTAGAGTCACTGATTCCGGCGCACGCAAACATATATTATTGAATGTTTTGCAGGGCACCATCTGCTGCACTGTGAATTGTTTTTCAGGCTCAGCATGACTTCCCTACGTTCTCTATATCCCACTATACCCCATCCTCATCCCAGCAATACCTGTGCCCCTTCTTCTAATGACCAGAGCAATAGGACTAACCCAAGCTGCACATTTGTTCTCCTGGTTTTATTTGGGGGTTGTTTAAAGAAACCCCAACATATCCCATTGCTGTTTCTACCTGCAGAATGGGAAGTAAAAGGAATACATTTTGTATTCCTAGAAACTAGAATATACATATACTAGAAACATGACATGTCAGGGAGTATGTCATGGAAAGGTTTGGGAGAGATCCGGAAGGAGGTCAGCCATTCATCTCTAGCCAAGATCTCAGCGAATTCTGCTCCCACACAGAAGAAGAAGATCCCTGTTTCTGTGAGGATCCTCCAGTGCCAGATGAACACAGTCGCTAAGCTAACAGACTCGAGACAAGTTTCTGCATCAGGCATGTTTTTATACTTCAGCAATAATGATGAGTTTTCAAACTGTGTATATGTATATCTTTGGGCATCCTTGTGTATGTGTGTATACATATGTATTATGTACACAAACATATAAATATACACAAATCTGTCATGCTCCAGCTGTAGATAAATGTACTATAAAATATTGAAATTGATGCTGAAATTCAACACAAACAAATTTCCTCAATCTGCAAACAAGGTTTTTATTTACATCAAGAGAATAAATTTTTTTCTACTTCAAATGAAAAAATGCTCCTACGAGCTTTTATCTTTCCTTATTTTCAACTTTGAAATAGCTCTCAGATAATTGGAAGTGCCTTTGCCTGATGGGCTTTGTGTTTTACCATAATAAAGGTGATGACTACATCATTCTGCTTTTTAGAGATGGTTGCTGGCCATACACAACGTTTGCTCATTGACAATTTCCTAAGTATTTTTAATATGAAGATCTACTTTTCATATGCTGCAGCAGACCTGCCTATTGAATTAAATGATCTGTGAATTAAAAATAATTCTCTTAGGTCTTCACTGAAACCACTCATGTGCCTAAAATTAAGCATATGCTTAAGTGCCTCGCTGGATCAGGGCCAGGACGCTTACTACTCCACAGAGCCCTTCAGAGGGAAGCCAGTCTATGCTATGTAACTTCTCACACTGCGCTCATCATGGCAGTATCTGAGCAACTTCCAGAAGTGCATTCAGCAGTGCTATGAACATCTGTCACGTGTGGTTTTCTCACAGAGCGCCATACTGGCTCTGCTCCCTTGTCCACTTACACCTGCATTACTCAGACGGGTTCCTACCGCACTAAGAGTGAAGGTGAAATTCAAATATGGAAGTCAAAAACAAATCACAGCTACGGTAGGACATTCAGCTGGTTTTGTAAAGGGAAGTCTACAGCCCTTTGTAATCATAGAGTCATAGAATCAGCTGGGTTGGAAAAGGTCTTTAAGAGCATCAAGTCCAACCATTCTCCAGCACTGCCAAGGCTACCACTAAACCACATCACTGAGGGCTTCATCTACACGGTTTTGAACACTTCCAGGGATGGTGATTCCACCACTGCCCTAGGCAGCCTGTTCCAATGCCTGACTACTGTTTAGGTGAAGAAATTGTTCCTAATATCCAATCTAAACCCCCCCTGCTGCAGCTTGAGGCTGTTACCTTTTGTCCTATCATGCGTTACCTGGGAGAAGAGACCAACCCACACCTCACTACAGCCTCCTTTCAGGTAGTTGTAGACAGTCACAATCATCCAGTAAACCATGACAGTCACATGCCTAATTGTGTTACCTTAACCTTGCAAACACAGGCAAAACCAGAAATGAAAGTGCTGTAGAATGGTTTTAAACACATTTTAGTTCTCAGGGTCCCACAGGGTATGAGAAGAGTTGAACAGGTTAGCCTGAGCCTGCAAACTTTGTTATTCTTAATTTGCTGGGTATACTTGAAATGTCTGCTTCCTTCTGTAGGAACATTTCTATGCATGTACATGTAACAGTAATCATTAAACAACAGCATGCAACAAGAGTGATTAGATTTTCATCCTTCAATACTGAAAATAAACATTTCACAAATGAAAGGCGAGTTTCACAACTTTCCCAATTTGTTATTTACTTATAAACATTAGGAAATCAGGGGCTCGTCTCGGCAATCATTAATAACATCTTGATACCCATAAAAGCAATGCCCTTGGCTTAGTGCTGTATCTTGAACTCATTTTGATGCACGGCTGGTCTGTGAATTCCCAGTTCTGGAGAACTCCATGAAAGTTTAAAGGTTTGCATGGATGGTTCAGACTGCGCAATCCTAAGACTAGCTTTTGCTGAGCTGTGATAACAGTGCAACAAGAAAATGAGAGAAAAATGACAAAGAAGCTGGATACGTAAAAGAAGAATGACTGGGAAATAGCAGGATTGATGTGAACTAAACATTTTGTGTCTATTAACAGTGGTCAAAAGGCAAAAATATATCAATTTGGTTGTTCCACTTCACTCTGAGGAAAAAATAGGTAAAGTCAAGCAATTACATATGCAGGTGTCAGAAATAACAAGTTTCTTTGCTGAAAAGATGGTTAAACATCTAGAAAGCTTTCAAGATTTACTTTTCAGATGGGTTTTCACTGAGATCCCTGCACTGCGCTACTTCTGCTATATGTCCCAAAGACAAGACATTGGAATTGCTGTATGTGATAGGGTTATGGCTTTGAGTGGCAGTCACGTTTTGGTAGTAAAGCAAGTGTTCAAAATGAGGATGAGAGAATTTTTACTCACTTGATAAAAACTAACAGAGCTCATTCCTGGATTCTGGGTATAAATTAAGTCACCTGCTAGCCAAGGCAGGCCCTGACTCAGCAAAGCAGCTATAGCACGTGCTTAATTTTAATCACATGCTTGACTAAAGCACATGCTTATTTGCCCTGCTGGATAAAGATAGGCTGACAAAGTTAAGCAGGAATTTAAACGTACTGTTGAACCATTCCTTCAACCCATGTCTAGGTGCAGCTAGGAGTTAGCTCAGCATGCAAGACCTTACTTTGGCTCACCAGGATGATTGGTTTTCCCCCATAGGGGAAAACCCCAGGCTAATAAGACCAAATTGAATAAAGCAGATCAAGATACTACTAAATCATATGTCATTACCCAAAAACACATTTAGAGTAGTGTACAAATGCGATGCAACGCTAGCATAGCAAGTGCCACAAGAATATCTTTCTACAACTTGATGACTGTTATAACTGGGGAGAAAATTCATAATGCAATTTCCATACTCTTTTAGATCCCAGTAAAGAAGCCTGAAGAAAAGGCTTGAATTGCAGGAGCCTAATTCTTATCTCAAAGAAGTTTTAAACAAGTCTTTCTACACTGATCAAATAGAGTTTCACCTCATTTTCTCCTAATTTACACTGGCAGAGGAGAGATCAGGATTAGGACTTGTTGTCTGATGCTATTTGTTTTGAATTATTAAGCAAACATTCCTATTTCAATGAGTAAATGTGTACAAAGGCAACTAACCTTCGTCCTAAAATCTAGTTTACAGGGAGAGCATTGTCTGCTTTCCCAATTAATGCGGTAAAAAGGAGTTTCAGACGTTGAGCTACCAATCAAGAGCTCATGTTGTAGCTTGAGAAAATCATGACTGATGCAATTACTTTTATGTAGAAAGTCTGAATATGGTCTATAGGTTAAAGTTCATGGGGTTATTGTTGCTTAATTGAATATCAGAAGATGTTTTCAAGGTGCTCAAGGTATTATTGTTATTTAATTAGCAGGCTTCCTTGTGTGAGCCAACAGTGTTATTTTTATTATAAAATAGCTAGAGCCCACCATAAATATACAAGGTATTTTCGAAACGGAGATACAGCTGGTTTCCTGAAATCCAAGCTTAAATAACACCAGGGAAGAGTTACTCCTTTGAAGCTGAAAAAGTCCAAATCCAGTTATTTCTCTTCCACTACTGAGTGAGAGTGTATTGAGCTTTGGAGAACAGCTTTCTGGGAGACTTTGATTCCCTTTCAGTGTTTTGAAATGACACAAGTCCCCCAAACCAGCACTGCAGCCATTTCTAAAGCCTTTTTCATGTTCTGCATCCCACTATACATAGCCATCTTAAACCCTTAAAATAGTAATCATCAATTAGGGTTTCAAGCCTATTATCTCAGCCAAATGCCTGCTTAGAAGAAAAGCCCTCTCCGCTCAAAGTGCAACTTCATTGCTTTTGGGTTTATCCTCTATCTAGATAATCTCATGTTTCACAAACAATGTGGAGCAATAATATTGATTGGAAAATTAATGTCTGTATCACACAGCACATGCAGGCCTTGAGAGAGGGGATGTTATCAGAGGCAACCCGAATCACCCCAAAAGATTAGGGTTCTATGGCTGCACTGGCTGAGGAGGATGGGAGTGGCAGAGTTAGTCCTAATCTGCGCTCTCCAGCAAAAAAGAAAGGATAGAATAAGCGTGCTTCAGTCAAGACCTTCGTAACCTTTACACTTTGCTTAATTGGAAGGTGAGTGTATTTAAATTTGTGAACGATAAACCTTGAATGGTAAATCAGACCACATTTTTTAATCCACAGACTTTTGATGGAAGAGTTAAGCAAGACATCCTACATTAAAGGCGATACAGAAACCTCCCTCTTTCCCTGACAAACGCTCCCGCTTCTATTTCGGATTGCTATTTCCAATTTAATTTTAATGCCACGGCAATAGCTCACCTTGGACAAATTACACATTTGCTTATGAAATAACTGCTGGGCCACATGTCACACAGGCCATTATTCTCTCCACTCGCCTACCTGCCTTTGGCTGAAGTTTTAAGAAGCACCAGAACTTTCTTTGTGGCCTGTAGCAGGATGGATTAGACCGTCCAGGGCATGTCGTGTTAGTACAATAGAGGAACACTTTTAAGACTTTAAAGTCATGTAATACAATTCTAGGCTGGATCTTTCTTGTTAAAAAAAGTAGAATGGGAGTGATTGAAAGAGAAAAGGGCCAATATTTGACAACAGAAATCAGCATAACCTCCTAACAGCGGCAGTCATGGATGACTGCCCTTTGACCCGGGGAGATTATGTGGGATTTCAATGACAACAGCTGGAAGTGAGCATGTGAGAATAGAGAACACAGATCTGAGGCCTCCTACAAAAGACTGCACAATCCCTGCCCAGATCTGACTGTTGATTAGAAATTGTTTCCTGGTCCTGGCTTAATAGAGTGTGATAATGAAAGTTTTGTTAACCCTTCACAATATGCAAAACCATCAGTAAATGATTTGCCTTCTTGGTTTTTAGCTGAAAAGTCTGTTCCCAGCAGACAGCAAAACTGTGAAGGGCCGCTTGCTTTCATCGGTGCACTTCTGATACCAGGGCTCAAGCTCAGCTCCTTTTCCATACGGTTTGTGAACCTTTGCTGGCCATTGGGAATCAACATTTGAAGGTGCAGGGAGGTGGCTCGGAGAAAGGATTCTCACGCCTTCACTAGGGAATCCACCTTACCTGCCTCAATGGGCACGCTCCAAAGGTGAATCAGAACACATGTAACGTCTCACTGCACCCTGCCTTTCATACTCAGGCCATTTTAGCATCTCTACTAATAGCAATGCCTAATTACTATTTCAGTATGTGTCATATTGAGCACCATAGTTTTTGGTTGCGTATTAATAAATGTGAACTAGAGAAAATCTGGTATCAGGCTGGCTGTGTCACCAAAGGATCCACAGCAGGTTCAGCTCTCAGGAGATTCAGCTCATTTTGTATTTAAGTACAGAGATAGTGGAATTAATGGCAGCTTATTACCGTTAACGAACTGATCATAGGTTGGAATCAATCATGTCAGGATTTGTCCAAGTGAGGGCACACAGATAGTTCCTTTCTCTTGAAGACAAAGGTCTTCTTGAAACACTTAAAGACCTTCAAGTTCATGGTAAGGGCCTTGTGCAAAGGAAACCATTCCAAGATCTAAGATGACTGGCGTGGTTTTTCATTTCTGATGACTCCTAACATTGCAGAGTGCTTTTCGGTGCTCATGTGGGTGAGAAATCAGTTAAAGGCAGTTTTTGATATAATGATAAAAATTTAGAATCTCTTTCTCTACCATAAACCCAATTTGATAAATAAACTGCATTAATACCGATAGGGGCTTATAGCTTGAAAAACAACAGATGTCTTAAATTAGCATATTTCTGTTTCAGGTCCTCAATCCAAACAGCAAATATTAAAGAAAAGAAGAAAAAATCATTATAAATGGTCATACTCATTTGGCAGCTTATAAAATAATGTGCCTCCTGAAAAGCCTTTCGAAGTAAATGAGATGAAATCTACCCTGGGATAATCATTCTGGAATATTTATGGCATCCAACAATAAAAAGAGTAATAAAAAGAAAAGCCTGCCTCCCTGAAAATAATAATATGAAGGAGTTATTTATCTTCATATTTTCCTATCAGCCCTGGTTACAAGAGCAGTGACAGCTGTGATCTCCAAGGTCTGCCGTGATATTGCCAGTTTGGCTTCGCAGTTCAAAGCATGACTCAGTGTCCAAATGAGCCCAGAGAAACCACCCGGTTTCCCTGCTATTCCTGGGAATGCTGATGGCATGTGCTGCTGCAGGGTGCTCCCCAGGCTGCCAGCAATGGGCACCATCCCATCCACCCTTTTCCCCTTGCAAGGGAATGGAAGGGGAGATAGAAGAAGGTGGGTCCTGCTGTCCCTGTGCCTTACCCCCTGCAAGGCCTTTGTAAAATACAACCCTAATGGCAAAAGCTAGGCATTGCATTAACCTCAGGACCCCCCAGCGAGCTGAAAAACCTCCTAAGGAGTATAATGTAAGGATAATTTCTTTCCAGCTGGTCATTTTTTGATGTCAGCATCGTATTTCTGGTACAGCCTGAAAACATTGATTTCTACAACTCGTTCATCTGGGGCCGATTGCACACGCTCCATCAGCCGCCCTTGCTCCTCTTGTACCTCATCAAGCATCAGCTGAAATTTGCCTCCTGAATTCTGACCACTGACTTCTAGGAAGCTGCTGGCACAAGTTAGGTCTGGTGGGAGCTGATGCTGGGGCTGCATGCCATAAGCACGACACGGAGCTATGTTCTGGTCTCCACGCTGATGGAGCGTGCCTCATACATGCAGAGTTTACTTGGGTTTACACTAGTTCAAATTAGGATTTAGATACAGCATTACTGTCATCAATATTATTGTGTGAAGAACATCCGTGTGAAAATAAATGGAAGGATATTTAAAAACTGGTGTGGAATACTTTGGTATTCAGACTAATCAGGGGCTGAAATAAGCACATTTGTTTCAAATCCTGTTTATAGCACTGCAGCCCCTCCCTCCTTTAAATCTTCCTCTTAACCATAGTGATGTTTATTGAATACCTGTCATTTCTCCAGCAGCATGTGCCAACAGCGGCTCACCAGTGCCAGGCTGCATGAAAACCCTTCTGTCTCCTATTCTCCAAGGGGCTCCCTTAGATCAACTACTCACCATACCCAATACACTGAAACCCATAAATTTGCAGATACTGCAGTCAAAATTCTTAACAGGGAAGTGCACCCATTTTGCCCAGTGTAGCATACTGAAATATCACATGGTGAGAAGCATTTCTCACCATGTGTAAACTGTCAATTTGATTTGAAATTAAAATTTTTGATTAACATGAGCATTTCTGAGCCTCCCGCTGGCAGCAGCCCTATTGCTGAAAAGTGACATGATTTGTGACACACATGCTGTACAGAAGCCCCATGCCAGCAATTGTTAAACCCATTTTCATTCTGCTTTAATACGGTATGACACTCAGGAAAACAATTTTAATATTTAGGAGAAAGAGGGTAAAGGCTTAAGGACTGAAGCCCTTTAGGGGTGTAAAGGAGGATTAGAGGCAGCACGAAGAAATGGCGTGGAGGTCTCCCCATCTCACAAGTCATGTCTCTTTTCTGCAATAGGGACCATCTGCAGGAGGCTGAGAAAGGTCCATGGTGAAGCACAAAGCCTTCTTTTAAAGCCAGTTGATATTTCAAACACAGCATGAGGTGCTTTCCACCTATGAATGCCGAGATGCTTATGCACGGGGAAATGCTTGCAACTCCAGTAATTAAAGCCCCTCGCGCGGGAGGTAGGATTCTCTGGTTTCCACAGCAGTCTGTTCTTTTTCCATGTTTATCATTTCCCCAAAGGTATCAGCGCTCACTGGAGACACTAACATTTATACGGTGAATTACTGATGAAAGAGGGAAGTTTTGTGACTGTTAAAGACTTGAATCTACCTCTTCATCGGGGTGGTGGGAAGCTAAACAGCAAGCAAGTGAACACAGGAGAAGGGACGCTTTTGTGGCAACAGATTTTTCAGGCTGTGATACACATGCAGAAGACAAAAGTTCAGTGGGGATTTTTACACACGTAAGCCTGTGTCACTGCTGCAAGCTGCTGACTCAACTGTGTCACCTGCGTGTTTCTCAGAGTGGATCGCTTTTTTTCCAGTAACATCATGTTCTGAGGAAGTTTATCATGAAACAAGTATCACGAACAGTCATTCTGAGCAGCAGAACAGCTCTGATATGTGTCGACACGCATCTGACTTTCCTTTGAGCTCCTAACACTATTCATCACATTAAAACATTCAGCTCTGCTGGGCTCTCTGCTCCTAGTAAACACAGAGCGATCTCTAATTGCCATAATACAGCAAGTTAAATAAAATGTAGTATTTTAAAACCAGTTTTTAGATGGTGAAATGAAATACCAGGATGATTCAGATGCCCTGGAAGGATTCAGTCCTCAACATAAAGCCGTGGGCTCGTTTATGTTCATAACAGTGCTGGAGAATTCAATCTGCATGAAAAACAGGGTCCTCAATAAAGCCAGGATATATAGTTATTAGAAGTCTGCAGGTTCTTTCAAATAAGTCTTAAGTTTAAATAAGCGTTGTGTGTAAATATCTAGTTTTAATTAGCATATTGCCAAGGAATTATACAACTAGGCTCAGCAATGCCATAATTATTTTAGGATCTATAAAACCCTCCCTCGGCTGGTGGCAGCTCCAAATGTAGCCTCTGAGGTTACTCTGCAGACAGCTTAGGGCTGAAGTGATGGAGTCTCAAGCTCTCTGGACATAGAGTTTGAGGGCTATGAAAAGGGTTGTTCAGTTTGTTTTGTTTAATTAGCTTGTTAATTTATGGTTATAGGAATAATCCAGATATCCAGAGCACATGGCAGAATTCTCTAGAAAAGCCCAGCATCCAGGAGGAAGTGGTGGGGCAGGGTCAGCCAAGGGTGGGCTGCTTTCCTGCCCCGCTTTGCTGGGTGATATGGACAGAAGCACTGGTGACTTCATCAGCTGTTTCCTCTCATTCTCCCTTCCTGGCACTTCTGTCCCTTCACACCAAGGCACTTTTAAAAGACTGTGGCTGGACACCACGCTAATGGAAGCTGTAGAAATATCTGCTGAAGATTAGATAATATAAATGTGACGGGAAAATAAGGATGCTGGGCATGGAAGCCAAGACACAAGGATCAGCGAGCTCCACCCTTCCCCACAGGCTTTCCTCTCCCCTCACAGTTGCTTCTTACACCTCCTCTGCTGACACCACTGGTGAGCAAACTTTAATTCACAATAAACCCCATGCAAATCATGTTACTCTGTTTACTTATTGCCCTTCCCACTGTACTGCTTGGACTTTTCTCTCCAAAAGGCTGCCGATACAAAATCTATTCATTGTATAGGACAATAATCTCCTAACTTTGATAACTTTTAGTCCCAAGTAGACTGACCCCCATGAGTTTTACATGTCAGTTATCCTTGTGGCTGGGGAGGGAAGAGATTGTCCACTGACTTAGGCCATGACAACACATGTACAGCCTGTCTTTTACTGTCCATATCACAGCACTCATGAAGTTCATTCAGGGTCAACCTCAGAGATCCCTGCATGAAAGATGGGGGACCCCTCATGAGCTTTTCTCCAGCAGGGTACCAAGGTATGCCTCTGGAATAAAGCTTTGATATACTGGTGGCAGGGGAGACAGAAAGGGATGGGTCTGGAAGCACGGTAATGCTTGTCTATGGACAGGTCAAGTTGCACAAGACCTACAGAGCAAAGCTTGATGCTTATGGATGCTGATTAGGCCACTGCTTATGGATGCTGATTAGTCCACTGCTGTCAAACACCATGTGCCCAACAAGTCTGGGCTTACATCTCCTGTCCAGACAGCAGAGTGACACCCAGCGCAGCATCACCCTCTCCACAGAGGCACTGCCCACCAAGCGCTGGGAACTGAAGAGGTTGTCATCACTGCCTGCTAGCAGAGAACAAAAGTGCCTTGTCTGAGCACTGAATCTCTGGGTGGCCACCAAGGTCTGCACCGACTTCACCTGAGTTATGTAGGACACCTCCAGAGAAGAACAAAAGGGGAATGACTAGCAAAGGCACCAATGAGTCTCTACAAGGCACGGCACATGTCACCCCCTCATCTTCTGACTGACCCCACTGGGGGCGTGAAGATGCACACACAAAGAACAGCACCATCCTAGAAGCAACACTGCATGACCCAGGCTTTCCTGCCTCACGGTCCAGGCTCTGCCAGGTCTCTGCCTCCTGCAAGTATAAAGGAGGAAGTCCCCCAGACTTATCAACTAACTTCCCAAGGACTGATGCATGAGGTTAGGCAGGCAACTACATCTACAGACAGAGGTGCAGAACCCACAGTGTATTAGAGGATCATTCCCCCAGCCACTTCCCAAAGAGCATAAAACCAGTGGGAAGAGTCTTTTGGATGTGGAACATCTGCATGATGACAGAGAGTCTCTGTTTTATTCTACGTTTGTGTTTTGTAGGGCAGGATGCCCCGTCTGCATTCCTTTACAGACTAAGAATGGACATTTATTAACAAGTACTTGGGCCGACAGCCCAGAACTCTAGACTCCTGGCCTGGGACTCTATGACAGAGAGGGCCAGTGACCCCCATTTGTGTTTACTGTACTTCTACAGACACATGTTGGTGTGATTGGGGCATTCACTTTCTCAGGTTCAGGCCAAGGTCAGGCCAGAACATGGACTGACTTTATTTTCTCTGTGAAATCTGCCCAAAGAGGGCCTCAGAGTTCACAAATTGTGAGTGCATTGTGAGGGATTCAAGATTAACAAAGTTAACAGAAGGGGCAGAGAGGGACCTTCTTAGTCCTTATCTAATTTCATCCCATGTGTGGCAGATATGGATTTCTAGGGGAGGTGGAACTGAGATGACAATGGTGGGATGTCTCGTCCCAAGAGGCTGCCTCCAGCAACTTAAAACGCACTTCTGATATAAGGAGAGGACCTGAGATGAATCTGTTGCTAAAGGCTGGGTTGGTCAGCTAAGACTATGCAGTCCTCTTCCCATGGTAGAAGGCCTGGCTCTCTAGACCCTCTTACATGTCTCCAGAAATCAGTCTTGTCTGGCACTGTGCAATACACAGGGATGCAGAAGTGTGGCAGTGGGGTGGACTCCCTGTGTCAGATGTCTTATCTACATGTATTTAAGACAGTTTGAAGATACTGCAGTGGCCATGGCTCCATATTTTGGACCATGCTTAGAAGCCTGGTTCACCTGTCCTGTGACAGCCATTGGGCTTGCTCTTAACAGCACTCTGCATGCGAATCATAGAATCATAGAATGGTTTGGGTTGGAAAGGACCTTAAGATCATCCAGTTCCAACCCCCTGCCATGGGCAGGGACTCTACACACTAGACCATGTTGCTCAAGGTTTTGTCCAGCTTGGCCTTGAACACTGCCAGGGATGGAGCTTTCACCAGTTCTTTGGGCAACCTGTTCCAGGGCCTCGCCACCCTCACACCTTCCTTATCAAGACTGACTTTACATGAAGACCTGTTGCTGATGAGCAGCAGTCATGCAAAGAGAATGCAAATGGAAAAGGAATTCCCCTCACAAGGATCTTCACATTAAAGCAACTCAGGTAAAAAGGAAAGCCATCCATTATGGGTTTTACTGCATAAACAATCATTTCAGCTCTGTTTCTTCTTTGCCTGCATTAGTGAAATACAGAAATAAAGGGAAAAATAATGATGGATGGATTTTGGAAGCCTCAGAGTTCAACTCAGGATGGATGTGATCCCAACATTTCAGATTCTTATCTCCTCGTAATTGGAATAGCTGACCCTCTCGTCTGCAAAATTAGGCAAGGCATCCTGTGAGAATGGGCTCTTGTTCACAGCAGTTTAGTCCCCAGACACATGAAAGAATGAAAACAAGAAATGGAACAGAACATTTTTACTTTTGAGTAATGGCTTCATTTGGGCAGTTTAGCACAGAACTTCACTGGAAGAGTTGGGGAGGAAGTTCTTGCTGCCAGTATGCCCATCCCTAGACACATTCTTGCAGAGAGCACATAAACACTTCTCTAAAATGATAATTTATCTGAGAAAGTCCCATTTTGTACAAGTCAAGAGAAAAACAGAAAGGGAAGAAAGTACACGTGGGCAGCAGATACACCGTCCGCTCTTCTACCCCAAAGAAATCATTCGGCTAAATCAATGTGCCCTCTTAGACCCACCTTTGCCCTTGCAGCAGACTCTGTCTACTCCAGCTTTTCAGGATAAGCAGGAAAGGGATGGGGGACTTCCTCTAGCAGCAGAATCTCAAGTCCAGAGCAATTACAGCATTAACTTGAAACATCTTGGGTTTTCAAGCTTTCTGAGGTTCAACAAATATCCCAAAGACCCCGTATATCCACTGATTATAGAGGAAGAGTGAGGACTGAAGGTATGAAGACAGGCTGAGAAAGTTGGGGCTGTTCAGCCTGGAGAAGAGAAAGCTGCGTGGAGACCTCATAGCAGCCT
>WYDI02008746.1:8451-18479 GCA_009867235.2 Psittacus erithacus | reverse complement strand
TCCGGGACTGGGGGGGGTGGGGGGAAGGACAGGTTGTGGGGGGAAAACAAGCAGGCTACATGCTTTCTCTAATTTACAACTAAGCTTAAACCACAACAATGCCTCACTTAATTTTTTTGTTAGAAACCCCAATGAGCCAAACGCTTTGAACACACACTCTGTGAGGAGGATTTAAATGTTTGGGAAAGGTTGTATTCCAGCACATATCACTGGAAAGCTGCCAGATGCAGCCTGGAGCCAGTGAGGAGAAAAGTAGTTATTGTGGTCAGTGTGGTACTATCGAGGGCAGCAGGGACAGACCAGAAGGAGACTGAAACCAGAACAGCTGAACACAGAAAGTACACAAAAATTATAATCTAATAATGAGCCCCTAAGAAGGCAGGCATGAGAAGGAGATGCCTAAGCTGTGGAAAGGGTCAGGTAGCTAATTTCAGTAGCCTGGTAGAGGCAGAATGGCTGCTGCAGCACAGGCAGCGATTTGTTGCCAACCTTTGAGCTATCAACAAAGGTGGGGGCAAAGGGCCCAATCCTTACACCCCTGCAGCCATGTAAAAACTCTAACCTCAGCATCTTCCCAGCTCTGAATGAACCTCTTCCATCTGACAGAAGGCAGAAACGCTTTTCTGTGCTTTCCCTGGAAAAGGGTTTTACAGCTATTTTTCTACTTCCTTGTAGTTCCCTTCTTTCCCCCCCTTTTTTTTTCTTTTTTTTTTTTCTTTTTGTGTGCATGTCTTATTTTCCCCTTTGTAATGGAGTGAAAAAAGGTTAGATTAGAAAACTTCAATTAAGCCTTTAAAAAGACCATCTGCTGAATGCTGACTGGGGTTTCATGTAAACAAAATGCCTGTGCTGGTTACAAACAAATGATCTTATCTATTGTATTGTGCTACAAATTAAAATTAGATTAAGCCACCTACATGGTACCGCCGCTGAATCTTAAATTTCTTATGGAAACTGAATGTTTGCTGCAAGTATTCATTCGGCCTGATGAGAGCCTCATTATTTTTGTACCAGCAGTACACACTGGGTATAGCATAATCAAAGCCTGGGGGTACGTATTAATTATCCTTTTGAATAGTGATGAAATTTTAAAAAGATCTCCTTTAGGCTCACATCATCAGCAGATGAAACAAAGCTTTGCACAGCTTGTGAGCAGTGGCTCACATGTGTTTTTACATCTGTTCAGGATATTTCAATTTGAAGAGCAACAAGCCAAGTCTGGGATTAAAGACCCGGAGAAAGAGGGGGAAAAATCTGCAACAATAACCAGACCCCTCCCCTTCCTGTCTGCAGCAGAAAGGGAGAGCGTCTTCTTGGTAATAAAACCTAGCTCCATTTTGCTTTTCTTTCTGTTGGCTGCGGGAATATTATCTAGAAGAGGGGTGTAATGCTCTGAAGTGGTGCTCTGCCTGTGGGTGCTAAGACTAATTACCTGGTCACCTGTTCTTGTCTGCCTATTGTGGCATCCGGTGAGGTTCTAGTTCAGGCTGCCAGTACTAGGGGGTCTTGTGAGTTTACTGTTTCCTTCTCCAGTATGAATTATGGTCAGGTAAAAGATAAAAAATGTTTGTGCTCCCCTGGATCCTTGCAGATCCATGTTTGTCAGCTGGTGACAAAAATGGGGAAGCAGGGATGCCTTTGCCAAAAAGGTTATGTTGTCCTCTTTGAATGGTATCAGACACATGCTAGAATTACTTCGCTGGAACATAACAGGATCAGTTCAAAATACTTTTTAAAGCAATATCAAAACTGCAAGCCACAAATTGCACAGGTTAAGTCCTACTGATGTCATGAGTAAAAGCAGAAGTGGTCAGTTAGAATGGAGATGTATTAGCTTTCAGTGGAGAAGGATAGCTGCAGTTTAGTGCTCAAAGGACCAGATTCTCAGGCAGCCACAAAGCTAAAACTCCTCTGATGTCTGTGTGAGTTTTGACTTGATGGGCACACAAAGATCAAACTGATCATGTTTACAAGCCCATGCACATATTGCTATTTAGTGGGTTTTCATTTCATTTTTTTTTCCATTGTCTCTTGAGAGAGAGGTAACAGGCATTCAGCCAAGTTAAAATAAGAGAGGCAAGGGCAAGACATGAATGGATTCAGTGCAGTTGACCAGCTATGAGCTTAGATCAGCAGGTTAAAAGTTTATTAATTTTTATTTAGGAGAGCAAGCCAAATTCTGCACTCACAGATGCTGCTTTTTAAAGATGGAACCGAGCCTGTTCAACATCTTTGTCATTGACATGGACATAGGAATTGAGCGCACCTTCAGCAAGTTTGCTTATGATATTAAGCTGTGTGGTTCTGGATGCCATCCAGAGGGACCTTGACATGCTTGTGAGGTGAGCCAATGCCAGCCTCATGAGGTTCAACAATGCAAAGTGCAAGGTCCTACACCTGGGTAGGACACAGCTACAGGTTGAGAAGAGAAGAGATTCAGAGCAGCCCTGCAGAGAAGGACTTGGGGGTGTTGGTTGATGAGAAAATGAACATGAGCTGGCTTCAGTGTGCGCTCGCAGCCCAGAAAGCCAACCGTATCCTGGGCTACATCAAAAGGAGTGTGACCAGCAGGTCGAAGGAGGTGATCCTGTCCCTCTATTCTGCTCTCGTGAGACGTCACTTGGAGTATTATGTGCAGTTCTGGTGTCCTCAACATAAAAAAGGACGTGGAGCTGTTGTAGTAAGTCCAGAGGAGGGTCATGAGGATTTTAAGGGAACTGGAGTGCCTCCGTATGAAGTCAGGCTGAGAAAGTTGGGGCTGTTCAGCCTGGAGAACAGAAGGCTCCGTGGAGACCTCATAGCAGCCTTCCAGTGTCTGAAGGGGGGCTATAAGGATGCTGGGGAGGGATTGTTCATCACGGACTGTAGTGATAGGACACGGGGTAACAGGTTAAAGAGGGGAAATTTAGGTTGTATATAAAGAAGAAATTCTTTACTTTAAGGGCAGTGAAGCACTGGAATGGGTTGCCCAGGGAAGCTGTGAATGCTCCATACCTGGAGGTGTTTAAGGCCAGGTTGGACAGAGTCTTGTGTGATATGGTTTAGTGTGAAGTGTCCTTGCCCAAGCAGGGGGATTGGAACTAGATGATCTTAAGGTCCTTTCCAACCCTAACTATTCTATGATTCTATACATTTATATACACATCTGGGACAAATACGTTTAATGGAGGTGAGTAGCTCAGTCAAGACTACCAGTTCCTTTAACCAAGCACGTTACAGGGGAAGTTCTTTCTTAATTTAGAGGCTATCAAAGAGATTTCCTCACTTAAGACCTTCACTTAGAAAAAAATAAGGCAATTTAAAAGAGAGAAATCAATGAGAAAGAAGTAAAGATGATATTACTTTTACTGTGATATCAAAGGTTGCTTTTTTTGTCTGTTCACAAGTACCAGTAATATTTTTAGTAATCTAGACACATACATAATTTTACATATATATATGTGTGTACAATTTTTCTTGCAGTTGGCTATGTTTTTTATAACTAGGTAATATATTAAGAAGAATATATTATGGTTTTTTATTTAAAATTATATAGTTAATTTCCTACATATATATTGTTTATTCATATATAAATATTTTAAATAAACCAACCTCACTCAATTCCAGTGAGCAGAATAAATAACAGAACAGGTTTTATTTAAAATAAATAAACACTGAGACAAGAAAAAATTACTCTTAAGTGCAAGTGGCAGACTTGGGAACTGAATCCAGGAGTGTTAAGCGATGCTAACAGTGATTAGATTGCCTCTGAGAATCAAATAATGAGGAAAACTCTTGGGACAAAAGTATGAGGAAGGGAACTCTCTAAGAACTTCCTTCCTTAGATCTCTTGCGTGCCTACAATCCTGCTCCCATTGAACATTTCAGCAGCTCCTATGTCAGCTCTGCTTCGCCAGTCTTCAAGAATCTTTAAATTTTATCCTAGCACCTTTTGCTTGAGTAACTGTGCTTCTCAGCTGCATTGAGATAAAAATGTAGAAGCGTGCAAAAAAATAACAAAAAAAATCTTTGTCAAACTCATAATGAGGAATTTATGATTCTTTCCTACGTAAACTTGATCACAGACCTCCTACAATGATTCAATTTCTACTGAGGTCAAGCAACTTCTGCCAAATAATTCAGTGGGACAGGACAAGCTAAAATTTACATAGGAGTAAACGTAAACCATATTTGTTGTAACAAGAAAACCATAATTTTCCATTAACTCTTAATTTCTGTCTTTTATGAGACGGAAATTTTATTTTATTCTTTGAGAAGCCTATTTTGAGCAGGTATAAAATATGGTCCATAAGACCAGTGGCACATAAGACAAAATAAAATGTTCAGTTGGCCTTGACTCCCTCTATAATTTGGGAAACATTCTTTGCATGACAAAAAGTGCATTAATTCAAGTGATTGAGGAATTTTCACTTTTATTATACTGCTGTATCTTCCCTACATTGCCTACTTACCTTCCTTTTTTCTTTTCTTGGTTGTTTGAATGAGCAAACATGAGCAATATTAAACAATAAATAATAGTGGTCTTTGGGTACAGATGTTTCTGTGTTTGTTTCATCAGTATAAAAATGATCATTCTTTCAATTCTTAAAAAGTACCTGAAGATAGATACACTTGCGAAAATTGTTTACTGCTTGTGCATAAAATTGTCCATTTCCTTGCAGATAACTGAAAGAATATTTTAAGGTCTGATGTGGCTTCTGTTGAAATCAATGGGAATCTAATAATATTAGCCTGAGCTTGACCAAATTTTGTATGAAGATATTTTTAGTTCTGTGGTTACATTAAAAGCTCTTGAATTTTATCTTAAAATATTTTCAGCTTTCTTTTTCCAATGAGAAAGTTCTAGGTTAGGGCTTTTTCAGTAGAAGTATGAAAATGCGTGCATCATTACATCCTAGTTTTTGTTTAATCCTTATTTCATTCTTCTAAGGGAAAATGTGATGAAGTTTTATCTGAACTCTTCATCTTTAAATCTTACTTATGATATTTCCTATATATCATGCTGGGCTATCAATAGTTGTTCAACCAGACTCCAAACTACACCAATGAAGACTGCATATGTTACAATCCAATGTCTTTATATTGTATTTCATTTACTGCACAAACTCAATTATCTGGACAGTTCTATTATAGAATGAGCCCCCAGAGGCCGATTTCCCATGTCTTACACATATTTATAAAACTTGAAAACCTCCTGCATGTTATAATATTAATTAGAGTAGTGTTTGATTTTTAAAACAAATCACTTACCCTTTGTTGACAATATGGCTAAAAACCACATAATTATATAGCGTTCAGAGACTCCTTTCCCAAAGTATACAAACATCATAGATGGTATGAAAGTTCATACAAAACTCTCTTCTCGCAGCAGATAGAACTGACTATATAAACAGTAACCATATTGACACATACCTAAACTTTAAAAAAAGCCTTGCTTAACAAGAAAGATCTTGTAGCTTTAATAAATTAATTCTACTATATTCCCTGTCCTATGTCACAGAACAGTGACACTTTGGAAACCCAAAAACCCAAGCTTTTAACACAGACGTTTGGTCAACAGTTACTTCAAATTCTGGTTAATCAGCCCCCAGCAAGTACTATGCTGACCAGAAATAAAATCACTAAATTACTCAGTGCAATACCCTTTCATAAGAATTATCTATTCTGTATGCATCCGCATTTTTTCACCCTGGTGAAAGCAGGTGAAAAATTTTAGATGACCAAAAAGGGCCTTATTTTCTCCTGAGATCTGGAAAAAGCATTTGCCACCTCTTACCCCGGCAAGTATAGATTTTTAGGACCAAACATTAAGAAAGGAGACACTGGGATAAAACATTTTCTTTTGCAGATATATATCATTGGCACAGGATTCAAAGCAACAAACTGAGATTGCAAACAAACACAGTCCAACGCCAACACAAAAAATACTGTGGTTTTTTTCTCCTGTAAATAATTAACTGCGCAGTGACCTACCAGAGAGTCTAAATAGGGTTTTCTCTGGTTCTCCAGATTATATAACAATTTTCAGAATCGTCAGTAGAAACCTTATAAAACAAAAAAAACCCAAAACCTATATTCTCCTTTCAAAACATTTATAAATGTTGAATTAACTTCCTCAAAGATTTTCAGCCTTGCAACAATATCAGCTAAGCAGATACGGCAACATCTCTGGTATCTGGAGGATATACACCCCGTTCTCCTGCACAATTCCCTACCAACTCAATGTGATCCCTCCAGTATCTTTCTACACTGCAGAGTCTTGTCCTCTCTCTTTTGCATGTGACACTTAGCCTGGAGAGGGTCACCTAAGAAGTCATGAGATCTTTACAGTCTAAATAGCCCAGCACCTGATCCCTCAGGAACACTCCTGCTTTAAAATCTTCTGCAAGATGAGTGCAGAGAAAAGAAGTACACACTAGATCAGGGAAAGTCTAGGGATAGCACCTTTTCCTGTCATTGTTAAGCCTTCACAACAGACAACATCAGATAAAAGTACTGTTTTCTGTTATTGCACTGAAGTCTTGTTTCAGTGTCTTTTTTGTCAGAGGGTTGATCAAGATTCCTGATTTTAGTGGCAGTTAAAGAAGCTCTGCATCCAAAAGAGGAGGCCCAAATCATGTTGATGATGTTTTTTTGAAAGGCTTTGGGTTTCGGTTTTGACTTTTTTTTTCTTCTTTTTGTAATTTATATAACAAAGGCAGAGGGTGAGATGCTGGATTCTGGGATTCTCTCAAATACTATCTTTTTATTAAAATAAGATAAAAGCAAAAAGTTGTCAGGGAAAGACATAAGGAAAAGAGTAGTTCTTAAAGAAAAAATGTTTTAAAAACAGCTCATGGGACTCTGAAAGCTTTTGTCTATTACTTTTTTTTTCTTCTGTTTTGCAATTTATACATTCTTTATTATAATTTTATTCATCTTTGCTTTACCAGGACATTCAGTAAACTAGTTATGCCCAAAACCTCATAACATCAATAGGAGGTCAGAACACAAACTATGAATACATTATTTTTTCATACTGCAGTGACAAGTTAATGTACTGTGGTACATACTGATCTGGGTTTCTTTTACATAAGCATTATCCACAAACACTTTACTTGGAGTCTTTGTCCTTCTTCCACTAGATTAATTCACCAATACTATTTTCATGACACCAAAATACTACAATGTACACCTTACTTGCTTAGGGAAGAGATGAACATGGCTTGCCTTTGCATTGCATTTCTGCTCCAGCTCCCAGTGGCTGCACTGAAGGTCTGGACAAACACGCTGCATGTCACTACCAGCCACTGCTATTCTAGATAAATAATCCCCAGCTATTCAAGCATGATAGAATCCAGCTATAGCTGAAAGAGAGATATTTTAAAATCCACCTTCACTTTGCAATGAATAATGCCATCTAGAATTATGCTTGGTCCTGCCATATCTGGCAAAATAAAAACACTAGAAAGCAAACTAAGTGGGAACTACCAGGGAAGGAATTCACAGAGCTACTTGTAGTCCAAAGCAGAAGTCTGCTAATCATCTTGGTCTAGGCAGGTGCTCTAATTGCATTCTGTGGCTGTTGTTTGGGAGTTGCTCAGGAAATGTTCTTTAGTACAAGGCAAAGCTTTGACAGTGTGCAAGATTGCATTATGGTGCTATGAAATGTTACAGGCACTGTTTGATTTAATAGAAAATGTGCACCCTGCTTTTCTCCTTCCTTTTCCAACAGGATTAGTCTTCTTCCCAGTACTAGGACTGTTGAGCTGCTGTTTCCTGAAGCCCTAGCCCCTCTAATGGGAAAAAGTGCAAAATACCAGCCAGCAAAACTGATCTTAATATGGTAGAATGAGAATCTGTTGCATCATCTATCACAGGGATGGAAAAGCTGTGGTCTTGCATCGCATGCAGCTCTTGGGAAGTTATAGAAAGGTTCATCTAAAGAGTTGCACCGTATGATAGGTATCAGGTCATTCAAGTCTCGAATACCTAAAATAAGAATATATAGGTGTGGAGATATATAGATATATATGTAGACATATAGATATATAGACATATGTAGATATATAGAGAGATATATATATACACAAATATATAGATACATAGATATATATGGCCTCCACAGACCAGTAAAATTTCAGTATTAGATATCTTCTCTTCAACATTCCTCTAAATTCTAACTTACACTGAGGATCCACAAACAAGAGAAAAACACAGTGGCTTGCCAAAACTATTATGAATTTCTAATATTTCTTTCATTCAGAACTTTGATGGGTTTTCCTTTTCTGAATCAGATCAGTAAGATGAAGCGCTATATTATAATTATAATGGAATTTTGCTTTTTATGAGTTCGCTTTACTACTGCATTTATTTCCATTGCAGTATTGACAAGACATTACAGTCAGGAATAGGATCCCAATGTGTTAAAGCTACGTAACACAGGAAGAGACAGATACCACCTGAAGGCCATAACAAGGAGGTTAGAACTACATGAGCTTTAGGTCACTTCCAACCCAAGTAATTTTATGATATTATGATTCTATGAATACTAATCATGGATAAAAAAAATAGACCTAGAAATTGTCTAAGGACAAGTAACAAGGTCAAACTCAGAACCAGTCAGCAAGATGCCACCAGTTGATGGTACCATGGAAGGAAGCAATGCCTGCCCATTCAGACAACCTAGTTATTCCTGTACAACCTGCAGACTGCTGCCTCATTAAAGTTTTGCTAAAAATTTGGCCCCAGACACTGCACGAAGCACTCTGAATGGATCTGATGCTTATTAGAGAGGGTATACCTTCTACTTCATTTACCTCTGAGCTGAGAAAGAAGAATATAATTGAACATGCTTCCCTCTTTACTGCAATTTGTTCATGAACACTGTTACACTGAGAGCAAGCGGATATAAAAATCACTCCTTCCTCAACCAGGGAAAATATGTGTACACTTTCTTACACAGCCTGTGTACAGGAAATCATTCACAAACCTTCAAAGGCATTGATGGGGGAAGGGAGGAACCTGGAATGGCATTCCTTGGGTAAAAGCACATGAAAGTCTGGTCAGATTAGTGTAATATATTACACAAATGTGACACAAAAATGTTCATGGATTACACTTCCTTCGCTGTATCATATTAGCACCTCATCATCCCAGTCTACCACAAACAGATGCTAACAAGATATGAGAAGAGAACTAGAATATGATGAGGTTTCTGTCTCACATTAGTAGTGTGTGCAATGTACTGTGATTCCGCTTGCCAGCATGTGATGCACAAATTACTACACCATAATCTATGAAAAAAAAAAATCCCGAAACAAAACAAGACATTACAATGAAAAATGTGTTTGCAATGTGCTGCAAAAAAAAGGATGTGTGCTCTATGTAGGGAAAATCTGTCCCATCCCTGGCAAGGTCGCCAAGCTACCGAGGAGAGGGTTTAAAGTCCCTAACTGGTACTTACTAGAAATGCACTGTTCCTTTTCAGTGAGTTTCTTAAGATACTTTTGAGAAAGTCCTAAGGCTTTGATTTACTCAAATTGTATTATTTTAGCAGGGTTTATATGGTTTTTATTTGACTGCATCTTTTCCTTGCAAGTAAAGCTGGCCTTGGTGTTTAACCTGAGGATAGAGAAAAGCGTCAGACATCTGCCAGTCCAAAGCCTCTGGGAGATCTCGATTCCAGACTTTCTTCCTCACATTCAGTCCTATAGTATATTCAATGTGATGATATTGCACATACAGAGCAGACTTATTATACTGGCTAATTAACCTTTAAAGGGTCAGAAGACTATGCAGATGCACATGCTCACATTTGCTTGGTAAAACCTACTTATGCCCCATGTAGCCACACTTGCCATGCAGAAGCAAAATCAGAGAAAACCGCATATGTGTATTTGAAGATGCCTTTGTTTTTTCATGAGCAACAGATGAAATTTGCAGCTGCTGAAAAAATAGCCTTCCAGATGCCATGGTGAGTGCTTTACTGCACATGAATATGAGGGAAATCATTATCATTATTAATAATTATAATTATTATAGAACAT
>WYDI02008745.1:0-74206 GCA_009867235.2 Psittacus erithacus | reverse complement strand
GCTGAAAGTTAGAAACACAGCGCTGCACCAGCCACTAAGAAAGAGAAAAAATGACTGCTACTGCTGAACCCATGACACTATGTTATCTAGTATTTCCCTATGTAATTATTTCAAAGTTAAAAGAAAATGTAATCGATTTTTTTAGTCCTTTTGCAGGTATTTTGAGATGCATGCATGAAAGCAGCATTACATATAGAAATTAAACTAAAAATGTTAAACTCTTCATATTCTTCAACTAAAAAAATAATCAAAGTTCAGTGTATATATTCTGCGCTTTCAAAAGGTGTCCTGTATAAATACACTATATATTCCACCAATGTGAATGCATTAATGACTCAAAACACAGACAAGAAAACCACCCAAGTTGAACATATAAAAGCCACCACAGACTTAAAGCTGCTTCTCCTCATATAAACTTTAGAATTATCTGCAGGAATTAAAGAGAAAACATTCTAATAGCTATCAATTAAGCTTACAAAGAGGAAATTCAGATCCTCTGCTCACTAGAATTTCTAACCTAACCAGCATGAGTCTCTTTGAATATATTACAGTATTGCTGCCTGTACACATTTCAGTGCCCTAAATACAGGGCACAGCATTAAAGGTATAAAGGATTAAAAAAAAAAACCAAACAAGCCATAAACCAAATCAACAACAAAACCACCAAAGAGGAATAGGAAGGCATTTGAATTGATGCCTTGAAGATTGAATCAGCATTTTTTAACATTATATTATGACAGTTCTGTAAGAACTAATTCAACAATAAATGACCTAAAATCAAGCTGGGAATTCAGTCACAGTCAAAGGGAAGACTTGTTTCTGGTGACGCAGGCTTGCAGCACTGTGCTATTTTCATACCAGTGGCCTGCAGCAAATATTCATTATTGCAACTGTCACTGCTTGGCTTTGGCACAGAAGCTGATTGCTAATATTGTATGGAACTGGACTCCAGCAGCAAAAAAAAGGGAACACCTCAGAGTTCAAAATAATTTATTTGTGTTCCCGATCTTAATATAGCCACAGAATAAAATAAATAATTAATTAATTAAATAAATACCATTAAGATCTAATACTGGTCACTGGCAAAATCAAAGAAATATCTTAACAAAAAGACAATGCCAGATGAAAAACATTCTGTGAGAATTGATTCCTTTGAGTACTACAGATACCACAGTTCAAGTGTAAAACTGAAAGTGTGTGATTAAGGTCCTCCTAAATAAGCAAGATTAATTTTATATCCCAGCTACAGGACTCATGAGGTTTTTTTATGCTGAAGAAACAGAAAATTACAACTCATGTTTTTCTTTTATGCAAAAGCTTTACTCATTAGTTCCTATGCGTCAGAATTTCTTATCCTGAAACCATAAATAGACCCATAGACAGAAAAGTGATCTGACTTCAAAGAAATAACAACTATTTATGAATGTGTTTTTAATTCCACAATCTCTAGTGGCATGCATTTAAAAATATCTGATTTAGCACATACCCACACATTCTGGTCTCATTTAAATCAAACCTTGCCTTTGAAATAAAAGGATTGAGCATTTGGCCCATAATGCTGTCCAGAAAAAAAGAAAAAAACCAAGAAAACATAAAACCCCAACTCAAACAACCCACCCCCTGCAGAAACTAGAAAGCATGTTCTTTTTCATAACAAACAAAATTTGATATGGAATATTTTATTATACTATAAAATGTCTTTGTTTTGCAAATCCTCTTCTCACTGGAACTTCTGACTCATTTGTAACAAACCCGCATCAAGTAAAAGAATGCTCCATATGGGTGCTTGACATTGGTGTGCCCAAAAGACACTTGGCATATTATTTTACTGCCTACTAAGAACCAGGTCCTTAGTTTCCTTGGGCTGCTTTGAAAATCCCATTTTCCATGTCCCCTCTGGTAATTACATTTGAAGATAAGATGTTATTTCTTTTGAATCTATAAATACAACAATGGAGCACATTAAAAACAAAGTACTATCCCCAAAATAACTGCAACTGATTTTTATTTTTTTTTTAGTGCTTGGCTGACTTTCTGTACTTACATGCTAAAACACAAGCATGTGTGCTAGCACATTGGCTGGCTCTGGCTCTTCAACAAAATACTTCAAGGATCTTTGACCCAAATGTATCAACTCCTCCTCCTTTATATGTACAGAATACAAACTTGCATATTTTGTGGCTAGTGGATATTTAGCCCACTACAATATATTGTACAGAAAATTCTTTCAGTATCATATCATGAAAATTCCAGTCATCAGACTTTGTTTTATATTCAAAGCCTGGATTCAATCTATTTTTTATAGATACATACTTCCGAGAATGGATTATCTCTTACTTGGAGAGCCAGAAGTATATCTTTAGAATTTGAGAGGATCCATGTAAATTTTTTGTAAGAAAAATCTATTTACAACAATACAATTTAGAGAGTTAAGTATCATACATACAGGCTTTTTGGTATAAGGGATCAGAGTACCTGACCGACAGTTTACTTAATGATAAGACCTCCTTCAGTAACAATATGAAATATTGGAAATCTTGATATTTACCTGATCTTTTACAAGATGGGTACTGATTAATAAGCTACAATGGAAGAGTCAAGAGCTCTGAAGTAATAAATAAAGTTGTGTATGACCAAACAAAAACAGAATTTGGAAATTTTTATGTGCTGTCTTTTCTGACCTTCAAACACCAGCCATTCACCTGTTTTCTCTCCCTTCCCCTCTCACTACCCTGTCTCTACAGTCACTTTTTATTCTAAAGTTCCTTGTCACTGTGCATTGTCTAGGTGTCCATCAAGATTGCTTTTGATATCCAGAAAGTAAAAGCCTGAATGCATCTGAGGTATGGCCCAAACTTTTGCTCCAATGTACAGAACAAGCACTATTGGGAAACTGAAGGGTTGCAAACTTTCCAGGACCAGCATGAAAGTCAAATATCAGGAATTTTCTTGGTTCGTAACTGGAGAAGCAATGACCTCAGTATTTTGACCAGTCCTTCTTTTTTTTTTTAACACTTAAATAAATTACATTATACGCACTTATCACTCAGAAACAAAGGATGAAGAAACAAGTGGTTCCACAGCAAGTGGTTTTACTGCTGCGTTTACACCATGCTTCCTGGTGACATGCCTTAGTGGTGACCTGATGGGAGTGAGACAGAAAACAGGATATTTGGTGACAAAAAGTGTTCAGAGAGAGAGCAAGAGTGAAGAGAAAGTAGCAAACTTCACGTATTTTTGCTCTGTAGATTTCTTTTTTTCCCAGTTAAGATCAACTCTGCCAAGTCCTAAAATGACCTTCTTCATTAATTAGCAGTACACGACTTTCTAATGAAATTACACCTCATTTTTACTAGCAATTCCCTTGGTTTAAAGCACAGTTCATTAATCCTGAACAGGATGAACCGCAGAGGGATGACTGCATTCCTGTTGAGGTTAATTGAACAGAGCTGGCAGCAATAGCAACAGCTGGGGGTAAAAGGCCTGTGGAAAGGGAAAGCAGAAGGTAGGGAAATGTCACACTGCATCTGAGTTTTGGGTTCTCAGGCAAATGTAGCTGACAAAAATATGACTGGAAGGAAAGGAGACAAAGAGGAGAAACCATTTATTTTTCAAGTTATTTTAAGTAACTCTTGGTGATGGCTGTGTTTGGGCACTGAGCTGTCTCTTCTATTACATAGATTTCTCCTCAGCCAGGCAGAAGTAAAATAGCTTTCATCAGCTACGAGTGAGAGTCCCCACACAAGGAGCTGCAGGAGAAGAACAGGTCACTGGCTGTAGCTACTCTTGCCATCTAATTAATAAGACTTGTGTTGTGAAAAACTGAATTTGAAACCAGGACAAAGTGTTTGTTCAAAGGGTGAAGCTCACAGTCAAGTGCAAAGAGGATTTTTGCAGACTGTGGTCACAGCGGCCCTACTAAAATAGCACATTTTCTATTTTGACCCTAACTTATACTTAAAGGAGGGTGTTGGATTCCATTTCAATAGTTAAATTTTTATTTTGGAGGCTGCAATGTAAAACACTGCTTTTAAGATAAGGAATAAAACATTCACATGGTGGGTTGATCACATATATAGAAGGAAAGCTGTATTACCCTATGCATAGGTGTCACATGCTTGGCAACATCAAAGGCTATGCTGGCAAACTGCCACCAGTTTTACATCTGCACTTGCTTCAATACGCATTTCCCAACTTTTAAGTGAAAGCAAACACAATCAAAAACGTATCTGTAGTTCACCCTAATGCATGAGCAGAAACAATGCATCAGTGGCTCTTACCATGAGTAGAAAACCAAGGAATTGAAATTGAGTCTTTAAAGCTTATAGCCCACTAAAGAAAAAGTTTCTGTCACACATACTAGATCAAAACAAATTTGCCTTGAATGTACCTTTCGGCAGCATGGAGGCCAACACATGCACAGCAGTCTCCACCTGTACTATTAAACTCCCTTATTCTCCAGAACAGGCCAGCCGCATATGAACTGCCTGTTGCTCTTTGGCTCGTACTGAACTTCAGATTACGCTCGGGGATATCTGGGAGATTCAACTTTGGCCAGAAGTCATCCAAAGAAAGCTCTACCAGTGGAAATGAATGGATGGTTGCATTCCCGTGTCCAGGAACATCCTTGGCACTGTGTGAATCACTAGTGTAGGCAGTCCAAAATATTACTCAAAAATAAACCCTGCCTTACCACCAAGGTCTAGGTAATTGAATTATATGTAGTCAGTACTGGAGGCAGTACTTCCTCAAGGAGAATTCAGTGAGCAACTTTTGCCTGTGTCACTGACAGCAATGGCTTCAAAAGAATACCTCCCCACCCAAACACCCATTAAGGCTTTGACTCAAGCTACATACCTGGAAGAACAAATTGCCCTTACCAAGGCTAGTACTTAACTGATTCAGTCAGTCTCTGCCTACTACCCCTGCTGCCTCCACATGACTACCCCACAAATATGGGGAAGGAAGCAGCAGCCAAGCTGTTCTCTTTCAGCTACAGTGATGGAAGTGAGCTTTGAAAGGGGCTCTCCTCCTTATACTCCTTTCTCTTTAACAGGGAAACAGAGCAGACACAGTCCAGGGTATACACTACTGGAGACTGAGAAGTATTTTTCACAGAACAAGCAGGCTGGCAAAGCCTGTTTAGAACTTGGTATCAAAATCAATTCACTGTGAAATCTCTCCCCCAGCAATCTGCAACCAAAAACAAAGGAGTGCTGAGAAGTATTAATCACTGGCAGAAGGAGAGAAAATACATTGCTTTCATTAACCAAATGGAACAAGGAAAGAATGAGTGAAGTTCACTGCAGATTGCATAGGAACACTCTCCATTTTAAGTAGAGAGTTGATTTTTTTTCATTATAAGCAAGTTGAATGTCCTCTTTAAAACCTCCATCTAAACTCTTAAGTTTCAAAATAAATTGATAGTCCTAGAATCTAGAAATAAATTAAAACAACTGGAATCTGACTCAGAATTTCAGAGAACTCTGACTTCTGACCACCCCCACAAGTGTAATACCTCATGGCATTCTCCTGTCTTGATTCCAGTAATAATTCAAACTATACCCTTTACAGCAGCTTACTTTCTGTGCTGGAGATCATTGAGCCAGTGAATCTGCTTTTGGCAATAAACTAATGTTGTGCCTAATACAGGAATTGTCAGAAGCTGTTCTAGCATCTGTTGCAACTGTGTAACTTTTTCCAGTTTAGTTAAGGCAAGGAGAGCTGTGAGAAGACATACATTCTTTCAGACATCTGTCTTGGAGTACACCAGAAGTAGAGGCTGTAGCAGATGCGTTCTGTGGACTGATCCGCAATGGCTTTCTTTACAACCACCTGCTGTTCCACAGGTAGTTGAGATACCAAACACCCAAATTTTGGAGGAACAAATTTCACAAGGAATTGATGAGAAAATAGAACAGAAGACGCTCGTGTTATTAACCTTAATCTTTAGGGTAAATAAGCGTTTTGATTTTTCTGCTATCCTATTTAGATTTTTAGTAGTCCTCTTCAGTACAATGCTTTTACAGGGATTTCTTCCTTGGAATTTTTCCAAGTGGGTGCCAGTGAAAGGAAATCTTTTGCAATTTCCAGAATCTGTGAAAGGATCTATTACTACTCACAGCTGCAATTACTGTGAACATCTATTTAAGTTGCTTTTACATCTCCAGCAGGTTCCATAATCTAAAATAAATGTTTCCACTATTGCCTACATCCCTTCTACTCCTTCCCCTCTCCAATCCACCACAGGTTGCTTCTGGGCTGAAACAAAGGGCTTATGAAACACCCTGAGTCATCATTACTATTAAAGGCATTGAATGATGTTTACAGAGAGTTGTGCAGACAATCCAGACAAACAATTTCTAAATAACTTTCTGTCATCAGAGCTCCTGGCATGTTTTAGAGTTTTGCCTTATTTTTTCTTACTTTTTTAAATAAAATAATTATTTTGTGCAACACTAGCAGTCTCTGTTGGCTATTATGTGTCAGTTTTCTACCTTCAGGCAGCCTGCAACCAACTGAGCTATTAGTCTAATTACATTAGTTGGCAGAAAAAACAAGTAAAGCACAGTGGATGTGCTTTAGGTGGCTGGATGGTCCTGGAATTAGGCAAAGAGCAAGAGAAACCTGTCTTATTAATTTAGTGAATTCCCCCCCATCAAATTTTCTCTTTGTCAGAACTTGAAACAACTGGTTTTGTCTCTTCCAGGGGCATTCCCTGGCACCATACATATACCCAGCAGAGAGGTTATCAGCGCTTTGCTGATGGTCAGTACCACAATTTTATCGGACGAGCTCTCTACACATGCAAAATGGAAGAAGAGATGCCTTCCTGGCCCAAAGCTGTTCTGGTGAATCATATAGTCTTCTGCACACAAGTAAACAGTACAAATCACAAAAGTATTTCATAATGGCACAACACATAGATACTCCTAGTTTCAAAGCTTATGGAATCAAATATGTTATTTGATTCAACCAAATACACATAAAACAATGACGGGTTTGCATTTTAAGACACAAAGTTAGAAGAAGAGACTTTAATAAGGAAAGACTGCGTATAGTTTGGAGTGACAAACACAGAAAGCAACAGCATACTAATGAAAGTCAGCATCAAAATGGCAGCCCAAGACTAGTTTTAGCAAACATATGCAGGTTCTTGGATGAGGCATTTAATTCTTTCTATGCTTTGGCCTTTTCTTATACATTTGCTTGTAAGGCTGACATTAAAGGCTGATGTGACCTGGAAAGCTAAAAGTGCCATGTGCTAATACTCATAGTAACATAGTTAATTTGTTGTATTGTTTGGCCAGTACTTGCACAGACAAAAGTTCTGTCATGTTGAGAAAATGCTACGTTTTAAGCAGTGTGATTCTTAGGCAGCTAGTCATAGGCAATCTGTTCAGAAGAAATGTCATGGAGGTACATTTAAAGAAAAACAGCCCTGTGCAACAGGAGTATGACTGCTAATAATTACAAACTGTTTTGTGCTAGTTCTGTAATGGTTGGTCTTTTCACATTTTGTTTTCCAGTAGGGGAGGATATTAATGAGCATAATTACAGTTTTTATCAATTTCTTCAGTAAACCCAAATTGTCATTCTCTACATGCACCACATTTTCCTTTGTATGCTATTCTTCCCCTAACAGCGCAACACAGCAGCAACAAAAGTGGTTTCACCTTCCCTTCTAAATGTGGCCACAAATACTACACCACTTACAAGATCATACCCTACCTCCCTCTGTATTTGTTTTTTAACTTCTTGTACACGACAGTTATTCAGACATGACTAGATCTGACATCATTCAGACCCAGCATTCAGTCTTAAAAAAGAGAAAGAAAGAAAAAAAAAGTTCATGTACCATGCTGATGTTAAAATGTCTGTAATAAAAAGTTCTCTTGAGGAGCATAATATACTTTACTACAGGTTCCTTAGTTTTCATTCTGTCATACAGTTAAATCTCTCTTCCATGTACACTATAACAAAGAAAAGTATATGAATAAGAGTCCATGAAAACAGCAACACAAGCACAGATATTTGAAAGTTGCCCTCATTTGTAACTATTTTATGAATAACGGAATGTATTTTTCATATTCATGTTTCCACAGTGCCTAGGTGAATAAGTGAAATCTGCATACCTCAACAGCCTTTCAGCCATCTAAGTATTTTTTAATGAACATGCAAGTACAAAGTATCACACATTTGCAAAAATCAGATCACCAGGCCACAGCCACACTTTTACTCAGCTTAGCATCAGTGATTTTTCGTTAAAACCCATTTTTCCTTTAAAGAAATTACTGCTTTTAGCACTTCTTTAATGCCATCAGATCTTATCTCAACAATTCCAATTGAAAGATCTACTGAAGAGCAGAATACACAGAGACCAAGGAAAATTAGTACCAAGTGGAGCACACAATTAAAAACTATAATCCAGAATAATTCCGTGTAAGGTCTGGGGGATTGCTGGAGGACTGAGGATTTTTCTGATGTACAGTGTATTTTACCTCCTCTTGCTTACTCTCCCTTAATATTTAACAAATAATAAAAAACAGTAAGTTTTTCAGATTTTTCAAGGGAAACCTGCCGCACACAAACAAGAAAAATAAAAGTTATTTGGATGAGAAACATGTAATTAAGAGCCTAATTCTTTGTATTAGCTTTCAAAAATTTTGGAAGGCAGTTGTAATATGACTGAATTAGTAGAATAACATCAGCTGCAACAACAAACTTCTGAACAACCTTCAGCTTCTGCAACATCCAGTCCAAGAACATTAAAGCATCTCTTTAGCCCTAATATACTCTGTTAAATGTGTTCTCACGATTTTAAGGTTGCTACCACTGTATACAAACAAAATTACAAGTGGGTTTACTTAGGATCACTTTTCATCACACAGCATTTTAGAAAACTCAGTAAAGGTTGTGCACAGCTCTTCTGAAACAAAACTTCAAATATGCCAGTCTCTGAAATGGCAATACACACTATGTAATGCAGGTTTTGGCCTTTTAGAGAATGTCAGTGATTTTATTTATAAAAACTGGAAATGATTAATTCCCAGTAGAAAGAATTTGGCCAAGACTTGCACAAACAGTTTCCCTACATAATGCTTATCCATTAACCATTTGGCAGTCTGTTAGAAAGCATGCTTAGCTCTCCTTCAGTAAAACTGCATCAGCTGTGACCTTGTAAGCCAACTGATTACAGTGGTACTTTAGCTACAGTCGTGGGAGATATACCTATATAGATTTTTAAAATTTATTTTGGTAAGTGGAAGAGAAAGACTGTAAATTGACCAAAAAATACTGATTCTTCCTTATTCAAAGCCTCTGAACTGGAGATCAAGTGAAACTGTAGATCATTAGATGTCTCGATTCATGACCATGAGAAAAATGAATGCACTTGTAAAACTGTAAGGTTTGTTTTTGTGAGATGAAAAAGAAGATGGAAAAAATGTCCAAAGCATCAAATCTAGGCTTCCGCTCCCATGAAAACAATAGCAAAAACTGTAAGTCAGTCATAAATATCACAACTCAGAGATGAGAAGCAGTGCTCCAAAACTATGTTTTTATAAACTTGTTCTTATAGCTTTCAGACATTCCTATAAGAGATTAAGGTGAAGTTCCTGCAGGTAAGCAGCGTAATAATCTGAACACAATTCACATCAAAGCAAAACCCTTCATTCCCTTTATCCTTAGTCTACACTTGACAGTAGAGATGATACTCCAACACTTCAAATGCTACAGCATTCAGCAGAAGATGCAGCTTTGAGATGATGAAAGAACTCTTAGAAATACAGTATAAAGAAGACTACCCATGGTGAGGCTAACAATTCGAGGTAGAGTGGGACCACCATTAGCTATGAGAGCAAAGTATTCAGTGCTTATTAAATATAAGCAGACCTCAAATACATGACTGCTTTTCACACCCTTCATATTTTAGGGCTATATTTTAAGTACTGTTTTAAGTTGCAAACCATCCATAGCACTTACAAAGACAGTTTGAAACCAAGTAAGGGTAGAAAAGTCAAAACAGAGCTCTTAAAAGCAAGCAACCATGATGACTTCCTATGTATTTTTTCTTCTTTTTAACTGGAATTATCAAGGTTTTGTTTGTTTGTTGGGGTTTTTTTTTGGTTTGTTTTTTTTGTTTGTTTGTTTTTTTTTTTTTTTTTTTGGTAAATGAATTCTTGTAGTTTGGTTTTTTGGGTTTTTTTTTTTTTTTTTGCCTTTTTTTTTTTTTTTTTTTTTTTTGGGGGGGGCGGGAGGTTGTTGTTTTGTTTTTTTTTTTTGTTTTTTTCCCCATAATACTTGTTATACATTTTTGTGTGTCCTTTTATGTCTTGTCTGTCTACTTTTCTACTTGTCGGAAAAGTCAATAAAAAGCCTTATATAATAAGTGAGCAAGCAACCACTTAAGATCCACTTACTGTTCATTTCAATATGTAATCACCATCATTGTCTTCATCAGGCTATGACCTCTTATACTTCATTGACATCAGGACTTAGTGATGCCAGAAAGATGAACTGGATTAAAATGCCTTCTAATCTTTGTTCTTTTGTGATCTAAAGACATAGTCCACAATAACTGACATTTCATTTCAGCCCCATATTGGGTAAGTTTGTGGTTGCACATGGGACTGACATTATTTAGGTATTATCTCAGAGAACTTGCTCGGCTTTGGAAAAACTGTATACTGATTTCAACCTTCAAATTTCTTCTGTTGCATGGTTTGCCTCCCAGTTTACATTTGTTGGTTCATTGCAACCACGTAAGCAAGGCTTGTGGATGGATCATTTCCCTCTGAAGAAACAGACATACCTTTAAATCATTCAGTGCATGAACCTGAGAGTCAGCAAGCAGGTTTTTCTAATGCATTAGTCATAACTTAGTCAACTGATCAATGTATCTCTCTGCAGACTTAAGTTTTTCACTAATTCTACAAATAAATATGACTGGACTGGAAAGTACCCATGCTTGGTAACATCATTCTTTTTGTGACTTCAGGCTGCAACAGCTGTTTCAAATGTCAGTAGATAGGGCAGAATTAAAAAGGGTAGACAATGTGGACAGGGGAATTGCAGATCTAACCTATCTGTGCCTAATGCCAAGAAATCTGCAGATGGAAAGCTGATTATCAATTCTTTTTTCCAAATTTATTAATACTTTTAATCAGTCCAAATGTGCAGCTGCTACAGTGCCAAATGAGATGAGTCCAACGAAGATCTCTTTACAGGGATACTGAAAAAATGCCATATAACAATTGACAACCCAGGGGAAACAAGTTTTAGCAAAATATTATGATAATCAGTGTTTTTTAAAAAAATATCTTTGAAATTAAGCCTGCTAGGTTTTATAGAGCACACCCATCTAGAATATTTCCCTCAAAGACAGAGCCTATAAATAAAACTCTGGGCTTCTCATTCCATTACACATAGGTTGAAGGTCTCCTGCGAGCTGATTACACTGTATCTCTGACTGCCAAGTTGCCCTTTGACAACAGTTTCTGACCTAAAATATTCCTTAATTCTTATCAACAGTAACCACTAAAACCAGAGAAGTACTTTGTATAATCTCAGTTTTGCTGATTTGTGTTACTGCAGTGATATTACTAATTTTGCAACTGGTACTACTGGTCTAAGACATGACATAATCAAGTCCTCCCCAAAGCAATCACTAGGAGTGATGAAACTCTCCAGTCACTACAGGCTGAATTTGCAGTACCAGAGTCCTGGTTACCCTGCTTGTTTGTTCAAATCCAGGTTGAGACCACAAATCAGAATTTTTCTGTATGTAGCACCAAAAATGGTACCAGATAAATAGTTCTTGCAACAGCAAATCTATGGAAAATTTTCAAAAACATCCCTTCCACAAAAAATAGGGTGTTTTTATCTTTTCACATATTTTTGTACATCAGATTATAATTACTAGAACTAACCAGCTGAATTTAAGGGAGGATGAAACACCTTTAGGCCTAAATTGTGACCTACTTTTTCTTAAATATAATTTCTCATACCTGGTAGCAAAGTCCATGTAGTTCTTTATATGTGTTTTTTCCAAAACAAATGCTTCAATGATGTTTTTTCTAAAAAAAGAAAATAAATAATGCCAGCATCCATACAATAAAAAAACCAATCTGCATGCACGATGGAGGGGAACAAATGGTAAATATTTTTTGCTGTTTCAAGCTTCCTAGAGGTAATGTTTGCATCAGAAACAGTAAATCAAATGAACTTGGCAATTATGAAAAATATCTCAGCAATGTTCTTATAAACTGGAAACATATTCAACTCAAAAGTTTATCTACTCAGCCTTTAAACATTTTCCATTAATCTTGTCTATATATACTGCTTTTTTCCATTTGAACTTTAAGGTCTTTAATGCTTCTTCCTTCCAGATTTTCTTCTTTTTTCCCAGCACAAGAGCTCAGTAATTCACAGGCTGCTGCTTTATGACCATAGTCTTGCACTACACTGGCTCATATCACCAGTATCAGCAGCTGCTGTTAAATCACCTGTCAAATTTGCAAAATTCTCACTCAATTTACCCTGAATGTCAGACTTGTACTTTTTTGTCCATGTTTCCGTTCATGTTGTTTACACAAGGGTTCTGCTGGGACCAATGGATGACTAGCTTGAGCTTTATGCACAGATGATCCTTTAATACCAACTGCTTCTCTACTAGGAAATGGAGAACAGAGCAAAATTCAAGTGTAGGTTAATGTTTTATGTACTGGGTTGTGTAGGTTAATGTTTTATGTACTGGGTTGTATGAACTAATAATTCATCTAAGAAGTAGACAGTTTTGAATCTGGAATATCAACTTAGAAAGCCATCAGTCCAAACTATTGTGCAGGTATCTTAAAAATTCATTAATTACTGTGCAACATACTTATCCACTTTCGAAACAATTTTATCACTTTGTATATGTGGAACATAAATTGGCTTGCATGTGCAATATGCTAATTTCTATGAAAACTCATTCATCAGTGCAGATCAGATAATGATAATAAAACCTTCAAATAGTGCTTACAGAATTGCAGCCCAAAGTGACAGTCTTCTATTCCATCTTCCACATCTTCTACTCCAGACCAAAATGTCTAGAGAGTCAATGAGATCTTATGAAGACTATTCTTCTGGAAGTTATGGCAGTTACATGAGGTCTCTTACAATTCTGGAACAGACCTCTACAATAATAGAGGCACAGGGATATAATGGATGCTTTGGGTCAAAGTTATTTTTCATCCAGATGACAAGAAGAATTGCATAATCACCCTATATCACATAATGTTCCTCTTGGATGCATAGCATTAACGGGAGATGGAAAACCCTTCAGCATTTCATCAGTTCTTCCTCCTCCTCTATGTAAACATGAGTGGATTGAAATCCAGATCTGCCAGACCAAATAAATTCAAAGAAATTCAAGGTGAAAAGCCCCAGGTTTCATCTAGAATTACTACTACTGAGTTCCAAACATAAATCTTACAGAGTTCACAGAAAAAATTGATTAGCTACGATTTCAGTTTAGTAAATCCCTATCACTAAGAGCTCTATAGGTCCTTAGCATTGAATTATGTTTTTATGCTTGCCCACTCCAGCTGCACAGTTGCACGATAAAACGGGTGCTGCATTATTTTATATACAATGAAATACGTGCACATGCACACACACCACAATGTTTTGATATTACAAAAGAATCTTCATCGCCTCCCCAGTTCATTTTGTTGTGCAAGGAAGACAGTTTTCAGCCACTGACAGTGATTTTCACCTCCTGTTAAGGTGCACTTTTAGCATTTTGAACATGTACCATGCTGATGTCAAAATGTCTGTAATAATATGTGCTCGTAAGTAGTATAAGCAGCTCCATTTGTGAATCAGTCTGTCAAGGACACACCTCACTGTTTACTCTGTGAAATACTAAATTGTTTACCTTGCTTATCTCCATGAAGAAAATAGCATTTTGTTGCTGTTTGAAACAACTACATTGTTGCCTGGTTTTATATGAACGGATTAGTTATCTGATTTTCTCTCTGAATCACTACTTTATTTTGAGCACTCCTTTCCACATACATGACAGCAAAAGTTAACCTTTCTATATTTGTATATCTCTGAACTTTTAACCAAATTTAGGACAAAGTTTCAAACTGTTATAATAGTAGTAGTAGCAATACCAACAATATTTGACTCATGATCTTTCAGACTGAAGTACTGACCATGGTCTTGTAAACCACTCTATGGACAAAAATAGCACACAGGTATGCTGCAGTTTGGAACATCAGCCTCTTTCTGCACCAGGCATTAAACGAAGTGGTTTGGTTTTTCTTTTTCCCAGTGCTGCAGAGCTGGTGAGTCACTTCAGCATTCAGTGACAAGGGGATCTCCTAGCATATTTTAAGGGATATACTGAACTCTGAGCTTCCTGACAGAAATGTGTTGAGCCCACTTTCTGCAAGGTTTTCTTTTTTTGGTTTAAATTTTAAGAGTTGGTGGGCAATAGGAAGATTTCTTACGGATGAAGTACAAAGTATGGGTTCTGCGGCTGTACTACACTCCAACTATGAAGTCTGAATAAAAACTTCTAAGGCTTTTTTACTCATTGACTTTCCTAGCAAGTATACATGATATAATCAGACTGATTAAAATACTAATACTTCACATACCTGTATGCTGCATAAGGGAAAAAGAAAAGAAACCATTGTTCTAACAGGTTTAGACCTTAATTTGTGCAACTAATTTATACTATCAAGCCTGCATACAAGTCTTTGTATGTTTTATGCTGTCACCTGAGAATATTAAGAAAATGTGGAAGTAGGTGTGCTGCGAGAGTATATAAGAAAAATTCTGCAAGGCTATTTAAGAGAAGCAGGCTTTATGGAGATTTGAAGAAGAAAAAATATATGGGGGTTATCTAGCACATGTGAAGAGACAGCTGTTCCAAGAATAGAAGTTAAACAAAGAAGCAGACACCAAAACGGCATGGAACAAGACAAAGAAATCTCCTAGAAAGCAATCTGCACAGAAGCCCAGAGCTGTGAGCATTCAACAGGCAAGGAAACAAAGACTAGAGAACAATTTTCTCTTTTTGATGGAAAGCTTTTGATCACAGGCTTAAAAAATGCATACATTTGTATGACAGAAGATGTTTGCATCCCATGTTTATCTTCACTGTTCATGGAAGGAAAATCGCAAACTGGCAGTCAAAAATGCTGCACACTACTGTGTCCACTGAGAAATGCAAAATACAAGAACTCCATTTTGAAAAGGTATAAGATTGCCACTAAGTTAAAAAATTAAACCCTCTCCCAATCCTTTCCTCTATGTTCATGAGTTTCAAACACAGAAGGTATCGTAAGTCACATCTTCACTTCCTTTTTAAGCAATACTCAGACATAGTACTATATTCTTGGATGATTCGATACTGACATGTATTTCATGTAGCGCCAGAATGATCTGTCTGACAAAGAAGATATCAGCATCATTAACAACCTTCACCTATGAATATACAAACATTTTTCTATAAAGAATTTTTATGGATAATATGAAGAAGTTGGTATTTAATATTGAGTATCAGGTACAGCCTGACAATTTTCTTTCACAATTCAAGGCACATTTGCAAATTCACCCAGAAATATGTCTACCATCATTTTGGAACACTGTTGTTTTTTTTTTTAATTAGATTCTCGATGATAATTTGAATTACTTAGACAAAATAACAGGTGTTTCAAGAAATAACTGAGCAAAACATTTTCTGCGAGATAAATGCTGTAAAGTTGACTTGGAATTGGTCTATCTCAGTTTTAGAAACTTCTGTCCTGCATCAGCATCAAATAAAAGAAAAGCCAGAAGTGGTTTAATGGTCTATAGATATATTCCTCAGATATCTGAAGGTAGAATAAAACCCAGTCATTAATGGATCATTAAAAAAACAGAAGTTCTTTGATGGTAGCAACCACCTGAAACAATTTTCAGCCAGATTACACTTGTTCCTCACTGAATACACCAATTATTCTACCTAGACAGCAAATTTGGCTTAATTACCAGTTCTCATATCATGTACTGATTCACCTCTGCTTAGAACAGAGGAAAACTTACACCTTTGCTACCCAAGAAGCAACCTAATGGACTTGTTGACACTAATTTAATACACTGAAAGAGAAAAATTGACTCCCTGATTAGCCATAAGGAAAATTTACAACATTTTGGAATGCAATCCAAAATATTTAAATAGTATCTTAACTGCAGAAAATTGCAAAGTTGAAATTGTTCACATAATTCAAATTCAGATTTTAACAAGTGAAAACTACTGACAAATTTTGTTAATTTAGTCACACAAATAGAATTGGCAATTCAGAGAAATGGGCTATTCTTTTATATAAGCTATTTAATTTTGAAATTAGGTGAAAATAATATCAACTTAGGTAAAAGGACCACATGCAGTTTACCTAAGCAAGGGCTACCAAAATACTGCAATATTATTTCATTAAATGAAAAGGACCGGTTTGAGTAATAATCAAAGTATCTTTCTGACAAGGCAATTCAGTAGGTCTTTTAATTTAGCAAACAAGTTATGTTTATCTTGGGAAGGAAAAGATTAAGAATTATTCCACGGTGGTTAGAAACCCTGAAAATAAAATTCCAATTAAAAATGACAAATATAGAGCTGTATATTGCATATCATCTTTCATGACTTATTTTGTCATCACACTCACGGGGTAGATGCCACTGAACCTTTAAAAAGGAAGTAGAAAGCAAGCAAAAAATGCACAAGTTTTTAAACAGATCTTGTTGGTAATGCAAAGCTGATTTTTGTGTTTGACTTAGTTCGCTTTGCTTCAGTTTCCTCTGTTTTAATCTGTCAATAGAGTACTGTCCCTCATAACAGGGCAAATAATAATTTTGTTCCTTTCTAACTGCATGGCTTAGATTGCGGTTTGTTTGGGGGATTTTTTTTTTTTTGCTTTGGGTTTTTGGTTTGTTTTTTTTTTTTCAGAATGACGGCCAAATAATACATAACTAGCCATACCCCCAAAATTCCAGCCCCTTTGAGGAAGATATTCCAGTATCTTTTGGTGAGAATGCTGTCCAACTGAAATCTTTACCTCTTATCACGCATGCAGCCTCAGATGCTCCCTCCACTTCCAGCTTAATGGATAACAGATGTTAGGCTCTTCTCCACAAGTGAAACTCTTAAGATAGTGACTGTGCTTCTCCTCCAGACCCAGAGAAGGGATTTCACAGATCATTCGAGAATGTTATAAATAATGGTTTGCACATGCTGACTTGCTTCTTATTAAATATATTCAAAAAGCCTATGAACAGCAGCTTTTTCACTCCAATACATTTACAAAAATGATATTTTGAGGCTCATTATGATCTTATACATATCTGGACAGGAGATAATAAACTAATCAGTGTTCAAGGAGATTTAGAGCATGATAATAATAAAGAACATGCCAAATACATACTTGGAGTACATGCTTTTACTGGAGGCAATAGGGGCTGACAAGGATAGCATGTCTTTTTTCTATACCAGAAGGAGTACCTGTTATGTTCACCTTCTGGCAAAATAATTTTAACTTCAGAACAAACTAACAACTTTCCATTACAGTATCAACCTATCTGTATTAGTGATTAACTGAAGCAACTAAGCTAACTCTTACTTCTCTCATCTAATCTCAGCATTGCGTGCGATGCTATTTAGCCTACATTACCCACACATGGGTATTTCAGTCACTCACAGAGAAGTAAAGACATTAATTGTTTCTCTACACTTTTGAATGAGGGAGTGGTCAGATATTACACTGAACTGCCAGTGGGTCCGGAATAAAATTGGCTCATTTTAAAATGAAAAAAGCATTTAACACTCGCATGCGTGTTAAAATATGGCTTGCTGGGCACAGGCTTTTGATGGTGCATGCACTTAAAATGTTAACCTGCCCAAAATAATATGGCCAAGTTATTAGCCTAGAAGTGTTTGATTGAACATTGCACTTTCCAGCAATCATGAACTACTGACTGGGAGAGAACTGCCCAGAACTTGCTTTCTTCCATCAGACTGCATTTTTTTTTTCAGGGATTGCATTTGAACAACCATGGCCAAGGAGGCTGAAACTCAGAGGCTAAACCAGTTTATATAAACTTTTTATATGCTAATACAATTAATGTAAAAGAATATAAACTGATACAAAAATAAAGTTGCTCATGAATCAAGAGAATTTCTTATTAAAAATATTTCTAAAAAAATGACACTTTCCTACGGAAATATGTGAAATATTCATTTTTATTACCTTCCATACTACAGCTGTTCCTATAATAATACATATGGTATTGCAGAACTGTTCCCATAATTTTAAAACAAAGCACCATCTCTTCACTGTGAAGAGATTCATAATATCTGTCCTAGACTAAAATGAGACTGTCTCAACAAGCATATCAAATCCAAACTATGTTTTAAACCTTCTGAAGTAACCTGGGTTGCCTGAAAGATTTACACAGTTCTGATATTATCTCATATTCCCAGTGGGATGTGTATCACAGCTGGAGGATCAGCCAGAATTTAGACTCTATCGCTTTTTTTCATGAGGTCCTTAAATTTTGGGGGTCTGAGGTGACAAACAGGCCCTAATACATATAACTAAAGGGAAGGTTAAAGAGTATACACTTTTAATGAAAATAAAATTATTTAAATATTTATTTTATTTTGCTGCAAATGACTACACTGAGCATACTACAAGTTCATATTCAAATGAAAAAGAATCCAATTTTTAAATATAATAAAAAAAGAAAAATTCTCTCTGTATATATAGAATTAAATCCTGTATCAGCTGTTTCACAGTCTGAAATAACAAAAGGAGCACAATGAACAGAGTGCCTTATTTTTGTAACAAGATGATTTTATGGAAGACTTAGCACTAATTCCCATGAACCTTTCACTGTAGAGTCAGCTATCATTCTGTCAAAATCACATCTATCATATTCTTTCTTTCCCACCATCAAAAAAACCTGCTCTAAGTTCAGACTGCCTTCAAACATCTCTGTGGAAGACATCCATTCTAATTTGCTGGATGCATACTCCACAGTTGTGCTAGCAAACAGCCCTATTGACTACAAAATTAAAACAACCAACATATATGCTGTTCCTTCAATTTACACATTGCCAAAGATTTACTGAATGCTGTATGTGAAATTTGCTTTCCACTCAAACTGTGCAAATGAAAGATAATGTCAATATTCAAAGAGAGCAAAGAGTGAGGAGAGCAAAACAGTCAACACATAAATATTTTCTTGACAAACTCTTCCAAAATTTCCTTTTGTTTGGTGTCTGACTGGATGAACTATTTAGCTCTCAGCTTGCTATTACAAACTAGACCTTTGGCAGTTTAAACCATTTGGTAATGAACATAGAAGTTAATCCTTTCTTGTAATGTTGTTCATCAGCAACATACAAGTGCTTGCAGCAGGTAGCAGGTCTGTCACGCAGCAGTAATTTCACAGTGCCTTTTTGGTAAACAACAGAAGAGCCCCCTATAGATATTAAGGATTCAGGTGGCAGAGCCTTCTGGAAGGAAGGGACTACGTGCAGCGCAATTGCTGCACCACAGAGCAGCCAGCGCTGCTCTACATCAGCCCTCTGCTAATGTGATGCAGTTGGGCTTTGCTACCTCACTGAAAAGCACAAATGAGAATTTCACCATAAATATTTTCGGATGGGAGAAACATCACTCCCCAACATGTCCATTTTGACAGGAGAGAGGCTTAATGAACATCTCTTAAATACTCATTAAATTTTCTTTTTGTTTTTGATACCCAGAGCTTGCCCTCCATAATTCTTAAAGCCACCCCTTATTTTCTAAGCATGATGTTTGTCCTGTAAGAATGGCATTTTAAGCATTCTGGATTGCTAAATCATTGGATTTTTGGAGACACTAATACTATTACTTCACTACTGTTAACTTCTTAATATGGCGCACTGAGATCAAAAATTACTGTATAGCTGAAACAATTAACAGCCCCACCCCTACCCCCAATTCTTAGTATAATTTAACAGTTTTGAAAGCATTGAACTACTATAGTGAAGTCACTTTTTGGTAGGTAATTATGTCTTCGCTTGTGTCTGGTTATTCATAGATTTTTAGTTTCTGATTAACAGTTAGCGAAGTGCAAAAGCATACACTGAGCAACATCAGATGTATGATAAGTAAGTAATCAATTTTTTTAAATGCAGTAATTTAATTGAAATGTCCAGAAATCACTCAGAAAATGTCTGTATTATAAAAAGAGGAAATGGCAAGTTACACTTGTCCAATAGATACTAAAAGATGTAAATTTAAGTATGCAAATGTGCAAGAGTATGAAGTAGATTATAAAAATCATGCAATAGAGAAGAGAAATAAAAATAGCCTTTTTAATACTTTGAATTGCAGTGTATGACTGAGTTTCCAAATACCTTTCCTGGAATTCAGGAATTAATGTGAGAACTGGGCTCTTCTACACTTTCTTAATTAGATTTGTTTTGAAATTAAAAATCCCACAACTCATATAAACCTCATATTAAGAAACAAATACACTCACTCTGAAATCAACAGGAAATGGGTTATGAGAAAGTCCTGTAATTTAAGCGTCATGCTGGTATTCCAGCATAGATAAAGACCATTACATGACTGGGGCCCATGTAATAAATTAAAAAACAGGCACTTATCATGCACTTTTGTTCATGTCATCCCTTCTTTTGTCCACTTATGTCTCATGCCCAGATCTGCGTATACTATTCAAACCTCCTCAGATTTTCAAAAAGCAACAGTTTGCAAAAAAAGTCCCCAAAGAACCAGAGAACCAGTCCTCAAAGAAGCTAGAGATATCTACTTCCATTCTCTCAAATATGGAAAAATGAAATTTCTCCACAAAAATATCCAGTCTAAAACGCAGGACAGTCAAGCAGTAATGCATTTAGGATCCTTGAATCACTGCTGTGGTATAAACAGGAAATTTACAGCACTTGAAAGCAACCAGTGGTCCACTGAGGTCAACATTTCTTCTCCAACAGTAGCTTCAAAGGGAAATAAATAAGCAAAAAATCCAAACCACCATCATTTCAGTAGGGAGTATTTCTGGGGAAGTTCATAATACTGTGCCTAGAAGCTTGCTTATGTCCTAAACTGCTCAAAAAGAGACACATCTTTTTGTTTCAAACTAGCTAAATTGCCAAACAGTTTTAAAAACATCAAACCTGTACTTTTTAAAGCTCTTTCAAGCAAGCCTTTGGTCTAGCCACAGCATTGATTTCCCCCCCGGCTGCCTGAGGTACATCCAGTTCTATAAAGAAAAAGATTTGTCTGCATAAATATTTAAAAATGTTGCTCAAATGAAAAAAAACCCCAAAGCTGCAAAATAAAACCAAACCCAAAACCAACTGAACAAAAAAACTCCAAACAAAACAAACCCAAACAAGAACCCAGACTCAAGATTGTAGCTTTAAATTAGTCAGTGCAGGAGCGCAATTGTTTTACAGTCTATAAAGAAGGATTTCCATTTAGGATCACTGACAGAAACCAGAACAAGTAATCCTATCTGACATCACTAGCAAGACAACAAAAGGCCATCAAAGAGGGCATCCTCCAGAAGTGTGTTTTTTAAACCTATCTGATCCTAATGAGAAATGAGGAGTTGGTGGAATGATATAATTTCAGAATGTGTAAGCTGGGATGGAGCACTTGCAAGGGGCAAGAAAAGGGATGAGTACTGTAAATGAACAGAAGTAAGAATTACCCTAACCAAATACTAACCAATGATCAAGGAGTGCTTCCCTACATTTACTGCTTATTCCCTTACATCTTATTTCAGCTATTGCTGTTATGTTCCATTGTATCTGAATGTAAGACTATTTCCCATCAACCCAGAAAAAACACTAAAGCCTGACAATAACAGGGTGTCACTGGATGTCTATCTTTTCTAATCCCAGAAAAGATGAGTTCCTTGAGTTCCTGGCCCTGTGTGTATGCCCTGATATTACACTGAAGACAGTCCCGGTGAAATGGTGAAAATACTGTCTATAGAATTACACACCAATGGGGCCTGATCGCTGAAATTACAATTTTGTAATTTTTGAAATTATAGTTTGGGCATCAAAGCAAGCAAATGACAAAAATCGTGACTCTTCCTGACAGACTTCAATTTGATTGCTAAAACTATTTAGGAGAAAGAAGTTCTGGTATTACACATGCCAAGCTGGGTTGCCTGCTATTGTGGTGAGTCCATTTTTCTCTTACAGCCTTTTGGAATTCTTGAGTTCAGCATTTCCACCTCAGAATACTCATTCTGAGAGGCACACGTTCAGAGCAGGCCTCACACACACCAACAGCACAGCCAGAAATGGTCACGCCTTTCAGCAGTCCAGCTAGTATGAGAAGTTTCTACCTCGAAGTCCCTTTGCGGCTATCAGCATAGGTCCCTAGTCCTGATACGTTTCCTGAATGAAATCAGCTACATCAACTCAACATTGCACCCTTATACACATCTGTTAAATGTACTGCTGTACCAGCATAAATTAGCAATGTGGACCGGTATTTTCTCCAAACTTTTCACAATGATAACTCTAACTGTGTGACTGGCCAGTGCTTAATCTGCTGAATAATGATAAATACCTGAACCAGCTTTTAACTTTTTCTGGGCAACATAAATAACAAGATATTTATATGCATATACATGTACACAACAAGTTGCACAATTTCAGAGCTTTTTATATTTTCAGACCATTTTTCTTACCCCTCCCCTCCCCCCAAAATGAAAATAAATCATGCTGCTTTGTAGTTTAAGTATTCTGCATGAACTAACTTGGAAGCCAATCAAGCCATATTTATCACTATCTGTACTATTCTGATGGTACAAGCTAGCCAAGCATTACATTTTAACTTTCATCATCTGGTCTTTAGCTCTTTTACCACAACCCTGTTAGAAGATTTAATGTGCTTTAGCGCTCACTATCTACAGCATCCTGGAAAACTGAAAAATAACTTTGCCTGAACAGCTTTCTTAGTTTAGCCTCAGTTTTGCCAGGCTTTCTGCATATGTGAGCCCTCTGAACATGACTCATGCTAGTTTAGCATTCTGTGAACCTTTTAAATCTCTCTGTCTTTTTAAGGTCTCAGATTATACATGTGCTCAAAATTGCATACAGCTGTGCAAACACAATCTTAAAAGCCCCTTGGAGCACTAAAATAATTTTCCCCACATTACACTCTGTCCTCCTCTTCAACACTAACAGTGCTCTGTTTGCTCTTTTATCTTCACTTATGTGTTATACTGAGTTTGATTCCTTGATTGTTTACTGTCATATGATGATACTACTCCTCCTCATCTGTGTTTGACAGGATATGACCTTTAGTGTATACCCTGGCTATTCTAAATCTACTGCCTCATTGTTTCACAACAATCTGCTTGAAGACACACATTACATTCGCCCACTGCAGTTTCATAATCAAATAATTCTTCAAAATTAAATTTCATTCTTCTATATTAAAGGCCTGCCATAAACTCTTTTTAAACAAAATGAGGTCTTTGTTGTTACACGGCTGGCCATACCTACCTGGTTCGTTTCGTATGCATGTTACGTGATGGTATAAATCAAAGAGTTATTATTCCAGTGCACAGCCAATATAACAACTATCATAACTATCGTCTTAGAGCAGGGAGTTGATTAATTCTCTCATTGGGCTAAAAATTATTTTAGGCTACATAAGTGACCTAAGATGGAAAGAGTTCAGTCAATCAATACAATGAAGACTCAGAGAAAGTGTTAAGTTTTTTCCAGAACTATAACTAATGATGCAATTTTGCACTTAAAAAGGCAGAGGAGGGACATAGATATGACTGGAGATTAGTTTTCAAAGCTGGTATGGGGTATAATTTTGGTGACAATGACATTTGGAACTAAAATATATGAGGAATGAAAATTCTGGTACTTAAAAGGCTATTGTCCAATAAATGCATTCTATGATATAAAGCTTCATTTTAATTATTCGTTTAAACACAAGCGTCAACAAAAAAAAAATATGGATGACAAATATTGCGCCCTGTCAGCCTAGAAAATGTACTTGTTTTTTTTCATGAAAGCACAGAGTAAATCACAGAACCATGGAACTTGTTTATTGAAAAGGAATATTATATTAAGTAATTAATTCCTCTTGCATGGGTACAATTACTTTCTACTTCATAACTCTGCATGTGGATAATTTAGTTCTCATACTGATTTTTGAAATGTAAACATGAAACCAGAAGAAGTCAAAACTAGTAACACACATAACATACAAAGAATAAAAGTTTATGAAAAGATATAATTATGGATTTTGTGCCTTAAAAATAATTTTTCATATTTTCTATACTTGGCTTTTTAAAATCTCATTTGTAACTATGCAGAGTTAATATTGCCTTGCAGTCCAAATAGATCTGTCTCTGACTGACAGATTGAGGACAAGAATAAGGCATGGCAGCAGTTAAGAGCTGGAGCAGAGAATGCAAAAGGGGGATAGGATGTATGAATGTACAATGAACAAAAGCTCTGATAGAAATATTTCCTATAGCCTTTCTATGACACCTGTGCCCAAATCCACCTTTAAAAATGAGACAGAAGCAGTGTTCACTGCCCTTTTGTTAAGCGTGATAGCTAAGACCAGTCAGCTATCATCACTAATAGCCTTCTCCAGAAAAGATCTGCAATAGTCCAGTGATAGTTAATGAAGTTAACCACGATGCATATGAGACCAGAAGTGATACAACATGTCTGTGTAAAGGAAGAAGTCAAAGCGGAAGAGCAGTAATATCTGAGCACCTTTTGGGCTCTCTCTGTACCCCAGCCCTGACTCTGCTGGTCAGAGAAGGGATTGAAATAAGGTCCTGAATGCATGCTTCCCTTTTGTTCCTGGATTACTTCCTTCAGCTGCTGATAAAACTGTAGGAATACACACTACTCCTTTTTAATAGTTTGCTCTCTAATTACTAGGATCTGCTAACTTGCCCCTTGGACACTGCGCCATGTATACTATGAAGTCACATTAAAATTACTTAATTCCTTCTATTCAAATTACGTGATGGAAAATTGCAAGGAACATCATCTTTTACTCTCTAGGACCTTTGCTCTCCAGTGCCTTGCCCATTTAAGAGATGTCATGCTGTCAATGAATTCTAAATCTGTAGCTTTCACTAAGAAAACCCCTAAGCCCTAATAAGGACAGGTGTCCCTGGTGTCCCAAGGAAATAAATAATTCATTTTTAAACCAGCTGCCTTAGGAGATAACAGTGAATACAGTATTGACAAATACAGCATGAAATATTGTTCAGAATCAGAACTCTGACTTCCAGAGTCAAACATTCACTCCCATGAAAGAGGCAGTTTAGAATTTAGTCTTACTGTTGAAGACATTCTTTTTTTGTGTGTGCACATTCAACTTGTTTGCGGGTCTTAGAAGAAAAGCAGGAATTATAGGCCCCCTTAATGAATATTTACTTAGAAAAAATAACACTGATTTTTATTTTTGCTTTTTTTGTAAAGGAATCTCATTGTCACCTTAGGCAGAGAGTATAAAAGTGACATGCTTAAAATTTGTGAAACAGCAAATTGAATTTGAAGTAAAATATCTTGTATTGCACCCCCAATGATATTCTTTTGACAAAAGATTGTGCTATATCTTATTACTGGTACAACTACTTTGTGTTAGTTTGGTTTGTAGATTTTGTGTTTGTTTTTCTTCTCCAGGTGGTGGGTCACTAGAACTTTCATGGATAACCTCTACACAAAAAACCATATTTTCATACTCTTTATTCATATTTAATGCATAATCTTCTAAATGACTAAAGACCTCCCAAGAACTGCTGTTAGTGTTCGCTAGTTCCTTTTTCAACATGCAAGTTTAAACACCAAGAGCTTTAATTAACATTAGGAGAATTTTCCTCCTGTGGCCTAAAATCTACATGGCTAAATTTCCTCGCAGACTTCTTAGTCCTGGTAGAATTACTAAAATAACTTATCCCTGGCAATATTTACATAGTGTGCCAGGCAATTTTCAGCATGAAAATCACAGAGACATAAGAATAATCAATTAGTACTTGCTAGGAATGCTCTTTCTCCCTTGGCTAGGAGATGAAAGCTGAATTATTATTTCACAGAATGGTTTGGGTTGGAAGAGACCTTAATGATCATCTAGTTAACAAATGCAAATGCACAGAGAGAAATCATTCGATCTGTGAAGTCATTTTTGTCCATTTTAGGAAAAAATTCATTATGAATGTCATAACTACCCATTACTGATGACATTTTGTATTCCTTGAATGAGCACTAATAGTTTAGAATGTTAAAGCCAATATACTTGGCTGTATGAGATAAATTCCAATTGGAATGGAAAAGATATTGTGTTAATGAATACTGAGGAGAAAAACAAAGCAAAAAAAAAAGCTACAGGTCAATGCTAGATACTTTTCTTTCATTTAGAGGACTCTGGAACAAGAATATTGGACTAAGAAGTGCATATATTCAGATGTTATCATTTCTATTTCTGCCTGTCTTTAGACAGGTGAAACTGAAATGGATAAATTCATATTTCTATCTTAGTTTTATTTTCTTCATTCCTTTACACTTTCTGTGTATATAAATTATACATCTGAATGAATATTAATGGCAGCCTCTATGGATTTGAACACACAAACACAGGATGATTTCTGGACTCGTCACTGTTATTCACCTAAGAGCATTCTGTTAAGAACAATTTCACCTTCACTGACGTATATTTATAATTTCTTGATTAAAAAAACCCCAAACAACCACCTCCCTTTGTCAGATGGAATTTTTCTCTTTTTTTTTTCTCTTGAAATATGCAATCAAAAGCAGTCAAAGAATGTAAGAAAATAGATTTCATTGTTAAAATAAGTTAAAGATACTCATGACCAAGAAAATGAAAACCACTATCAAACAATAACTACAAAATAGTGTAAATAAAAATGACCAAGAATAGAAGAGAATGTCTTTAATATGGAAGTGTTAAAATAGTCACAGTTCCCATGGAACCACTCCAAGAGAAAAAAGGGGAAGGTGGGGGGAGGGATAAGTATAGGAGGTTCAGCAGTTCTTATGTATACATCTTATGTAAAAAAGTACTTTCTACTGTTGAACAGTGTCTCAAAGCAACCTCTTTTACCTGTAATCACCAAAATTATTCAGCAAAGAGTGACAGCAGCCATAATCATTTCTATAGTGTATGAGTAAGTCCAACTAATGCACAGATAACTTTTAAGACACGTATGTTAATATGAGTTCTCAGGAAACTGCCACCTCCACTTGTACATGTCCACACTCAAAGACACACACAAGAATGGAGATACTTAAAACAAAACTGTACATTCTGCTTACATGCTTCTCTTTCTGTGATGTTTTCGCCCGTAAAAAGCTGTATAGTGAAAATCAAACAACTTCTTGGCCCTGCGTGCTTTTCTCAAAGTTCCTACCAAATACAAAAACACTTACTGCCCTCCACTTTTAACATTTTAAGCCACCAAACAGTAAACAGGAACAGTATGAGTAAGATTAAGAGTCTGAAAGTTCCTGCAGCTATTCAAAGATTACTCTTCCTGCAGCTATTCAAAGATTACTCTTCTACACAGTCTGTAAGAAAAACTGTTGCTTTTGGCTTAGCTGAGAGCACCCAGTACTTCTTATGTCAAGCTAAAGACAATAGATGAAAATGTTGCATATGTACACAAGTAGCTTGGGAGGGAAACACGTATTTTAAACTTGCCTCTGTGAAGCAACTGAGAGCGCAGATGGAGAATATGCTATTAAAACATAGCCATTGTATTACTTTTACTATCCCTAGTCTGAAGAAAACAGAGACCAGTTAAAAGCTACCTTGACTGGAGATTCACTTAGGGTAAACATTAGCATACCCACTGTTAATAAAACATGCTTAGAAAGCATCTTATGGCAATGCGTATTATGTATCAAGCTGAGAAGCACAAGAGGCACAAGGAGCCAGAACCTGGTGTCTTTACTGGCAGCATGTTCTCAACATAAAAGCTAGTGACAGGTAGAGGGTGTAGGCATCTGGAATTAATTATGCAGTTCAGGAATAAAAAAGAGGCAGGAATCAGAGAGAGAGAAGCCCAAGTTTGGTTCTTATTCATACCTCAGCCTAAAGTAATATGGTTACTAAGGACAGTGTAATAGTGTGGGACTGACTTAAACTAAGAGACAGAAAGGTGTTTAAATGTCATTAATGCTCACTGAACAAAACAAAGCCCATAAGTTGCTATGTAGCGGAGATATACCTAGTCTACAGCTGAGCATTCCCCACTAGGCTCTAGAAAGGGATAGACAATTGATGTGATCTCTTTTGAAGAATTGTATTAAAGTCAGTTAAAATACTCTCTTATAAAAACAGATTTTTCCACAAAGGAAACTTGAATTGCCTAATGCTAGGGGAGATGAATTCAAGACCAAGTATGAGACAGGCTTGATTTGTGTATTATTTTCTTTTTCTTCCTTTGTTTTTGAAAAGTAGATAGTTCAAGTGCTACACAGATTGAAGGTGGCATTAAACATTTAAGTTTCAACTTAGATGGATCTTAGCTGATCAGGACATCAATCACTGTCAATCAACCATTGTTTGCTCTTCACTCCTCCTCTCACCTTCAAGCCTAAAATCCAACTCATACAGTAATTGTTTAGGAAACATAAATATATCTCTCTCTCCAACTATAAATTCTGTTCAGAAACAAACAGCATTATCAACTTTTTTGATTTAAAGGACTAATAAAGTCTCAGTTAAAATTCACTGAGTACTTGATGACATGCTGGGCAAAGAACAGTAACAGAAACGATTTGCTTCACAGAACAAATATGGTCCATGCAATACACTGCAATTCAAAAACATCCAATAGATGTGATAATGCTTTCCCACATTGCCAGTGAAACTCATAGATTTTCTGTAAATAAGAGGTTTGCTCTTAAATAGAGTTAGATAATGAAAAGTTGAGAGAGGGTGGAATCTCGCCTAGAAAATTCTGAACTATTGTTTTACTTTTTTAGCATTCCTCAGGGCAATAAGAAGAACGGGTGACACACCCCCCCACTGTTAAAATCTTGACATACCTATTCCCAATCTTTTACGTTCTAGTCTATAAAAAAAATTGAAATTATTCAAAAGTAGCAATTCCAACAAATAATAACTAATTTATAGTCATACATTAGTTTGCAAACAATAACTACAAACCTAGTAGTTTTTAGCTGAATTGTCATAGTTCTATTATCTTGCCTTCAAAATAAAAAAAAAAACCAAACTAAAATAAAAAAAGAAACCAAAACCAAAACCTAAAAATCTGAGTAAAATACAGTAAAAAACATTAAATCCTGACTTTCCTGAAATCAGTAAGAATTTCCACAGGAGTAAGATTGTTTTCTGACTGTCTTCAGCTGACTGAAGATGTTATAAATTAACATATTGTTCTGACAAATAGCTGTCTTTGGACATAGCCATATACAGAGTGTAACTTCCTGTATGTAAAATGTAAACCATGCTTATAGCTTCTTCACTTTGCTTATAGCTGTTTCCCTTTAAAAAAACCCTGATCATGTTGAAGATCTGTCTGTTGATGAAGGACTGAAAGATGTAAACAGCTTGTTGTAAAGTATTATGTTTTTCAGCTTTGCCTGGCTTTAAAATACATGCTTCACATTTGAGAGGTAATGGTACATGGACCAAGGTGATCTTGAAAAGTGACTGACCTAAAAATCTTTACTGGGATTTATATGTGTAGATAAACTAGAACAGTTGCACAATTGTAAGTGGTTGTTGACCTATTTTCAAGAGGCTGTTTGACTGTTACACACTTATCATTACATAAGCTAAATATCAGACATGATATAAAAGCATATATCAACATTAATTGCAAATATTCTGATGAATTCTTAATTGCTGAATTCTCTGAAATATGGGAAAGAAAGAGTGACTCTAGGTATGCCAGCATGGAGAACTTAAATGCTAAAACTGAGATGACTCTGAAACGTAGACAAAAGATGAGCACAAGCTTTAAGAATTTAAGGTTAAGTTCAGACTTAGGTGCTGAAATTCCATCCTTCAAATATCTAAGACTTGTCACTAGACAGAAATTCATTACATTATCAAATTCTACGGTACCTTTGCTCCATACTTGCTCATCTGGAAAATAGTCTACAGATTTGTTTCTATTCAATGCTCCTCAGACATAGCGTGACATAGAATCAAAATACTACTACCATTTCAAAATAATTAATACCATTTATCTAAGAGATTTTCCATTTTTCCTTTTTATAAAAGATTAGCCATCGAAGCACAATAATAACAATGATGTCAACAACAAAAATAACATGTAGCAATTGTTTTCAAAACTCCCAGAGCGTGACTGTGTTCACCCATCAACAGTAAGCAAGAAAAATACCTTTGATTTCCAACTTAAACCACTACAAATAAGGAATGATATTCTATCTTTATTGTACCTTAATTGAAACAGTCTTTGTAGTGATCATGTATTTATTAAGATTCTGAATCCAGTTTTGGCATTAGGGAAAGAAGTTCCAAATAATGACCACACATAACAAACATAATTTCTCTCCAAAAGCATCTTCCTGTAAGGGTATGGCTTGGATGTCAGATGCTAATTAATGCTAACAAACCCCAAACAAACAAAGGGATAAAAACCCTAAAACAATCAAACAAAAAAACCGCCAAAACAAACAAAACCAATATAGTGGTAAAACTACGAAGCCTAACTTGGTGCACATAATCCTTAAATCCTACTTTCACTTCCTAATCGAAACCAGGACACATCAAAATTGAGACCAATGCAGAAACACTAACACAAATGCAGATGTGTATTTTTACATTGAAAGGCAAAACCAAAAAACCCTGAATTAAAAAAAAACCCAACCAAACAGACAAACAAAAAACTTGACCAACATTTTCAAAAACTGGATCAAAAAAGACAGCCAAACCTTAAATTCATGCATCTTATTTCTGATGTGGAGGCATAATTCTTTTACTTGTTTGTTCACGTGCCTACATCATCATAGAGGGCTGCATGGAAGATAGATGTTCTGATGTGTGAACAAGAATTTGAGAACTGTGTAGAAACTACAGCACAGTCAATAAGCCGAGAGCACAGACTGTAAACTCATTTTCCTGAATATGACTTTTAATTTAGAGCTAGGCACATGAGCAAAGTACTTGAAAACTCATATCAACACTTAGCAACTTGCAGATGACTACCAAGTGGCCTAATTTTTTACTAACATTATAGGAAGAAACTGATTTACAGTAGAAGACAACTTTGCTGTAGCAGTTAATACCACATTTACATGCCTCTATAATTTACTTCACTTACGGCTGTCTCTTTTATTTATATTCATTATAAAAGAGCTCTTTTAATATTGCTTGATTTGACAGGAATGCATTAGCTATGACAAATGCTTTATAATGTGCTCAGACAATATTAATACAGGCAGAACCTCCAATAATTGCTGTTACTTAAATACAAAGATTTTCTTTTTTATTTGAGTTTACCCTTTCTTCTCTTGTTCCAGCCCTTCACTAATGTAAGTTTTGATAACTATACATCAGTCAGAATCACTCCTAATCTTAGTGGCTTGACAGATCACATGAAAAACTGAACCAATTCAGTCCTTTCAGAAATTTTAAGATTCAAAAATTGTTATGGTGTTTTGTTTGTTGTGGGATGTTTTAAACAGAAGTAAATAACTTCCCTTAGTTGTGATCTCTTTTTTATGTAACAGTAAACAAATTCTTCCTCCTTAGGAGAGGACTTGTTCATAAAAATTCCTTAGCCCTATGTACTCTGTGGTCACAGTCAGAATGTTTACAAGCATAAAGGATAATAAACCAGGCTGCCAGGTTTACTACAGCACTACACAGCTGTAATAAGATTTGCCTGAAGAAATAGGGTCTGAAGTTTCAGAGAATACGTAAGTAATATCACAAATTACATTAAATTTTTGCAACGTAAACAGACAATAAAATCAATCTGTACGGTCATAGTGCAAAGAGACCCATGGACTAGGAGCCATTATAAAAACTATTTACAGAACCCTGATGTACAGAGGGTAGAATCCATGACCCAGCATTTGTCAGCAATTATATAATAGTCACATATAATAGCTCAGTTTCACAGAATCAGAGAGTAGTTTGGATTGGAAGACACCTTAAAAATCATGCAGTTCCAACCCCTCTGCCATGGGCAGGGATGCCTTCCACTAGACCAGGTTGCTCCAAGTCCCATCCAACCTGGTGCTGAGCACTTCCAGGGATGGGTCAGCCACAGCTTCTCTGGGCAAACTGTGCCAGTGTCTCACCAGCCTCGCAGTGAATGTGATATTTTTTAATAAATAAATATTTGAAAGAATATAAATATGTTCATTAATTCACTCAGAACAAAACACTGAAAAACAAGTTGCTGGAAAACAGGTGCTACCAGGTGTCATAATACAAGGCTATTTGTCGTCAGGCAAAGAACTGCCAAAAATTTTAAACTAAGCACACTATAATCAATTGTCTCTATTTCTTGTGTTTTCTAAGACATTAATATGATTTATTTTAACAGACTGAGTTGCCAAAGCTCTCAAGATAAACATTTGTCATGCTCATACTTAGTGTAGTCTAGACTCTACTTTCTAGAAAGCCAGGCCGTCAGTCATCTTAAGAAATACCCAGAGAGAGCATTTCTCATTTCTGGTATCAGTGGCAAACAGGTAGTCTATTCAAACAATAAACATTTTTAACTATCTATAGTCCAATTTTTGAAATGCAGAAGGTGTGACTACTGAAAAGTAGTATGTTCATAGTACACAGCAAAGCATGTTCATAGACTTATGTGAACTTACCTGACTGGATGGAATAGAGGGAAACAAGCATGTTTTGTTGGCATAATTTTAAAGCAGATAATTCACTTTGCTATGTTGTACCAGTTATATTTTCCTTCTACCGAAGTTGCTACTGTTGTGATCTGTGGGGCCCGGTAAGTGATCCTCCCTAGGGAGGCAACAGTCCCTTCCTCTATGGAGACAGAAATGCTCATGGCTTGGCAGAGGGTATGGCACAAATCAAGTGCCTCAGATTCATTTTGGACTAAAATTTGTTGTGGAATATGCAAACCAAAGAAATATAAATACCAGACAGACAGGCAGTTACAGTACCCTAGCTAAACCCTGAAAGTCTTCATGGAAACTGTGAGTTTAACATCCATAAGCATGTCTGACCTGGAAAACAAGCAGGTTTTTGCCATAATTAAAGCATGAAAACAACAAAAGAAGCTGTACACAACTGTACTGCTAATGAAGACCTGTGCTTCTCTATTATCAGAATTATTCATTCCCTTAGAGACCCAAGAGAGGAATCTTGTTTATATCACACTGATGCTTCACTAGCCTCTAGCTGAGAGGTTAAAGAAATGTTCCAAATAATAAACGTTATTTGAATTAGAGAATCATAAACAGGTTGCATTGGAAGGTATCTTAAACATCATCTACTTCCTATACCATCCCCCTTCCCCTCCATGGAATGTTATTTCTTATAATTTCCATCTGAGTAAAAAGCCCCAAACAATAGGTTGCCAAAGCACAGCTCAGTTCATATAATCAGAGAAATATTTTAAAACTAAACTAAATAAAACAAACCAATAAGAAACCCCCACATCAAATGTACCACAGAACTTCCTTACTTTGGCAAAATATCACATCTTGTCTCTCAATTCAGAGACTGCTCAAACATGCAGGAAATATAGTAATGACCTTGAAAAAGATAAGCATGTTCTTCAGACTTGTACTGCAGGACTCAGTAGGGAAAAGGGTGGGCTCAGTTACTGGAAAGCTCTCGCCATCAACCACAAAACATGTGTGCACACAATAGCTGTAGTTCAGAGTATGATAACACACTACTAAAGGAAGATAAATGCACTCCCAAATATGTAAGGTTGGAAATGTCAGCAGTATCTCTCGTGAGATCCATAATGACAGTCATCTTGATTAGAAACAGTATCTACAGTATCTGAGGAAGAGAAAACCACTAAGTTTAAAGGAGCACAGATCTGTACAAGAGCAGAAAAGAAACAGTTCTTTCCAGCTTTCTGTTTGGGTTTTGGGTTTGTTTGAGTGTTTTTGGGATTCTCTACTTGTTTGCTTGTGGGTTGTTGTTTTGACCTGTTCTGGATGAACCAGATGAGTATTCACAACACTTGGATTTTTATGTTTTCCCCCCTTTGCATAATTATTTTTTTCCTGAGTATTCTCATTTCAAGAGTTTAGTAAAAGTGTCCTGGAAAGAAGTTCTGCATTTTTAAAAATCTCTTTAAAGGACTAGAAAGACTATCACCTGAAGGAAACAATGAGACAGATTTCAAGTCACAGATGGTTCTCCTAGACTATTACTGATGGACAAAATTGTGACACAAAGTGCTTCAGTGTTGACAACCACACTGGTAATGCTAATTAGTAGGAGTGGGCCAATTCAAAACTCCATTTATTTTCTTCTTCTGTTTAAAGCTAGCTAGCAATTGTGGAAAGCTTAAAACAAAAAGACAGCAGGACATAGTCATGAAGCCATCTTCGCAGCTGTGATAGAGGGCAAGCAGGGACCTTGACTTGGAGCCAGACAAACCACTGGAAAAGTAAAAGGCCACCCAGTTATGACTCAGTATTTGTGAACAGCCATCACAGTGGACAGCTTGAAGAATCCCCTGGCATAGAAAAAACAGAACTACAAACAACACCTTCACATTTGTGCAGTGAAATACGTGAAAAATTCTCAACAACAAAAAAGTGATGATTCAAGGTTTAAATCTGCAGAAGCAGGCTGGGTGATTTTCCTTTAAATTTAGTCAAACACATTAGTTAAATATCATTATGTAGTGCGAATATTCAGACAGTTATTTGTCTTTTAAAAAATTTCATGAGCCTTGAATGAGTGCTCTGACTGACTCAAAAAGGCATTCAGTTATCTGCCAAAAACATGTACAGTTGTGTACAGCTTCTTTTGTTGTTTTCATGCTTTAATTATGGCAAAAACCTGCTTGTTTTCCAGGTCAGACATGCTTATGGATGTTAAACACACAGTTTGTACAAACGGAGGTTGGTCCCCCAAATCCAGCAGGGCAGCAGTTTTGTCAGTATAAAATTTATGTCTACTCCATTAGTTTCCATGTTGTTCTTCTGCTCATAATGAGCATAATTCACCTTCTCCGCTCAGAATTGCAGTTACCATGCTCACTGTTGATGCCTGAAGCAGGAGCTGCAGGACTCGTGACACAAGTACCTCAGGCTGGCAAACTACAGTAAGAAAAGATCAGGAGAAATGAGAGCCCTTTTAGTTCCCCTCTTCATCTTTGTAAATCAGTATCTAACGATCCAGGCATCTAGGTAACGTACATGAACGTATCTACATTTAAACAAAAACAGCTACCTGGCTTGTGCTTCCAGAAAGTATTCTTGGAGATGGATTAGTGTGTGTGTATTTTCGCAAGGGAAGTGTCAGTCATAAGCTTATTGCCACAAAGGCAATTGTTACTCGGTTAAAAGTTTCCAGTTCTTAGCAGTTTGAAAAAAGAGCTGTTTCACATTGTGAGATATTGCCATCCACGCTATTGATTTTGTACAGAAGATTTCACCAAGTACCATGCTCACAGGCACTGTGAGCATTGTCACTCCTATGCATGCACACACATTAGAGGTGTCCCCCCCCGCTACTGATCTATTGCATTGTACTGCTGAAGCTCACTTACACTAGTCATACTCTGTGAGGGCGATAACACACTTGCCCTTCTCCAAACCATTGCCCTTGCCTTGTGTCTGAAGGTGTAACAAGAACCTAACAACTAGGAAGCATGTGGAGGAAAAGCACAGCAAGGTTGTTAGGCAAGATCTGCAATGTATTTCAGGCCTCCTTTGCATTACCATTAATGTCTGCTGATATATTTCCTTATACTTGAAAGCAGGAAAAATGTAACCATCTTTTCCTACAGGGAAACGACAGTTTACTAAGGGCAACTACCACAAGCAAATTTGACTAGATAGCTGAAGTGGGTAATATGTTGAAGCAACTTTCACATGGATCTGCTACAATGATACTAGAAACTTGCAGCTATTAAATCAGCAGAGCAGAAAATGAACCAGAAATAGTAAAAAGCAAAATGTAGCTAAAGAACGGATTAAAATTGCATGGCAGCTGTCTCAGAATTCCTCTGATAAGGTGAATAAACTACAAAGTACATTGGAGTGCTCTAATGTAAGAAAATGGCTATGTGCAAGCAGAACTGAGATAATTGAAAAGTGTGATAAAAAAGTCTGATTTTTAAAATTTGCATTCTCTGTAATGCTTACCTGAAAATAAAAAAGCTACTAAAAGTAATGCTACTGTCTATGCTTTAATCAGTACAGATCTACTCGATTCAATAAGCAGATCCTTCTGAAACTTCTAAAATGTTTACTGTAGGGCTTAAAACTAATCAGAGGTGGAACAAGGAAGTGGAAACTACCATATTCCAACTGAAAGAAGTAGAAAGAATGGTTGAAAGTATACAATTTGGGAATTAAAACATGCATTTTAATTGTCAATTCAAATTCTGGTAGTGACAGAGAAAGAAAATACTATAGCAGGTATAATAATAGAGAGAAGTTAGTTTTCCAGAGAAATAAACCATCTTTAATTATCTGGAGTCAAGTTTTGTGACTTAATTAAGGACACTGAGACTGGGCATAGGGAGCTTTGCACCATAAAGCCTTTGTATACCCAAACAAATCTATACCAGCAGTTGTAATTTTCTAGGTCTTTATTTAATCAAGCACTATTCACTTGTCTAGTCCTGTACAAACATAAAAAGATAAGATATTATGACCTAGGTAAGACATACTTCATGAATCAGTCCTTGAGCTTTGAAAATTCATGTTGTTTGACTGAAATCAAAGAACTAGTCTCATATTTAAGTACTTAATTAAACTTGTCACATAAAGGACTTCACTAAAGAAAACCTCAAATGTATAATACACAAGTTCTGCAGACTCCAGACATTTTTCTGGGAGGAGTCAGGAAGAAAAAATGTATATTCGAAGCCAGAAAAATACAGTATTGTCCCCAGTTTTCTCTGATGTAATACCGAACATTGTCCAGAGGAGTTCCATTATTAATGCCTGAGTCAAATTAATAGATTTTGTCAAATGATTATAAGAATTCCACATGAGATTTTGTATATATTGTAATTCTTCTCAGTGTAAACATGCCTTGTCTGATTGTGGAATGAAGCTATTTTCAACTTGCAATCTTTGGATATTGCCACACCTCCCAACTACTAGGAGTTGTTTTACTACTAGATTGTTGCTTTAATGCAAATTTTTATAGACTGTAATCAAAATACTGCTCACGTTCCCTTTGATAAAGTAAATAATGAAGTCGAATGCACCTATCCCATTTGGTCTTTCGCTATTAAACCCTTCCTAAATAGTTGTATTAGATCTTCCCTAAGTTTCCACTCAATTTTATGATATTCTTTGGAAATAAAATAGATAATAGAGTTAATTTAAAGTACTAAAAGAAACAAAACTCTTTATATTCCTCCATTATCCTTGAAAAAAAAAAGCTTTTTCACAAGGCTTTCTGGGAACATCATTAGACCAGTCGTTCCTGGTCCTGATATCTAACCATGTACTCCCAAGTCATCTTCATGTTTATATGTAGTCCCCCAACTTTTTAATAAATTATTATTCTCTCCCAAGAAAAATACATTTTGTTGTATTAAAAACATTTGATTCAATGAGCCTCCAGCTCATCTTTATTACTTGCCCAGAACTCCAGTTTTTGTTCTTTTTACAATTTGCCATGAATTTACAATTCTTTGCAGGCAGCTGAGATGTAAGATTTGACTGAAGTTAAGACACTACTCCAAAAGGATTTCACTGGAACACTGCTACACCAACTTGTGCCTCGTACCCTGGATTGCATTCCAAGGCCTATAATTAGCATGCTTAAGTCCATTTAATATGTTCCATATTAATTCTGTATCATTCCAATAGCTTAGATAATTTTTAACTTCTCCACATTCTACAGCTGTGCAAACACAAACCATTAGCATGCTTAACCTTTATCAACCAAATATGTAATCTCATAAAAGCAATTTTAGGTAGGAAAGTCTAATTTTCTATCAATTCATATTCATTGTCATTATACAATTGTATATTTACTTCAGTACTCAGGTCCCCTGTCAGTTGTTGCTTTATTTTTCCCAAGACTGGTGTCAAGCTGATAGACCTATAAATACTTATTTCATCCCATTTACCTTTTGTGAATATTGACACAACATTAAGTTTCTTCTAATCCTCTGGATTTTCTACAGTGTCTACAAAGTATAGAAAACCAGAACAGTTTATCCAGAAAGGTCTTTCTCTGCTTTTCTTTTTTTGAAAAAAAAAAAACCCAAAAACCCACCTTTTTTTTAAAAAAGCAACATTTCCTGATCTGAGGTCTGATTTCATACTTGTGGTTAAATACACTTGATGTTAATATTAGCATGGAAAGCATTTAAACATCAACATTATAATCAAGTTTACATAAGTAAGCTGTTTTTTTCCTTTCTAAAATCAAATCTATCAGGCACATTTTCATGGTTACTGTTATTCTTCAAACTGCCTTTTTAATTTCCATGATGATACTTATTCTTGTATTCATTTGTTTCCCATAATAGCATTCTGAATTTACATAAACTGTTCTAGCCCCTTTGATAGTAATTCCATAAAACAAGAGTTTTAATACTGGAAGACTACTATTTCATGTATCATGATGGAGTACAGAATGCATAAAAATTTAATTATAAATACACAATAATTCTTCAAGATGTTTGAAAAACTATATGGATTTTGAGAATAAGAGACTCCTAATATACTTAATTCTGAAGTTATAGGTGTAACCTGCCTAAATTATTTGAAGCAAGCCATTTACTTGCTTCAAATAGAAGACTAAAGTCTAAGAAGCACAGAATTCAAGCGCATGAAAACCAACCGCGTGTTTACTTTTGTCCTCAGATACTGCAGTCACAGCTATGCTTTGTCTCAAGATAACTTGATGTTTGCTGGTGCTGAAAATACCTTACTAAGGTTAAGATGAGTTTAGGCTTATTTATGTGACAGCTGCAGTGCCAGCAAACCTTAAAAAACACAATAGATTTTTTTTTTTATTTCTTTTTTTCTTTTTTATGTGCAAGAAGGAGGACAATGGTGGGAGCATAAAGTATTTGGTCCTGCCTGATATTATAGTTTATGTCATCTTTGTTTGACTGAGAACACAAAATGAATATTTGCAAAGCCTAACTCCATTAATATAGTAAGTGGAAGGTATATTTTAGAAAAGGAATGACATAGTACCATAGAATTTAAACTATGAGATTTCTCCAGCTAAGGAAAGAAATCACTGCCCTCTAATACTTCAAATACATTGTTGAAAATGTGGAATACCAAATGGAAGATAAAATAACTTGCAAAATAAAATTGTTCTTAACATTCTTACAGTAGTTTTGAATAGCACTTAGTTTTGGCCTGTTTCTGAGAACACTTACTAGACGTTAAGTAGGATAGTCTGTTTATAGAAATTATGATTTCTGCTATGCTGAGTTCTTGTAACATGAACGGCCAATGAAATGGTCTGGGTAAAGCAGATACCCCTATGTTCATTAATACAACTGTTCCAGCTCCAGCCGTCTTTACATGACTCTAAGTGGTACTGTAAGGGCACAGTAAATTTACTCACATTCTTAACAACATCCTCCTCCTTTCTTGGTTTAGGCATGGCAAGAACATGACATGAACAACAAACGAAAATAATCTAAGCGAGCTCTAAAGCATCTTTGGTGATGAAGTTACCTTTGCCTTAGAAATGTCCCACACAAAGCTAAACCAGCCCTCAAACAGATAACAAACAACTACTTCCTACTTCTACACTGTCCAGACAATATGATGTCAGATTGAAGAAACATGGATCACTGAAATGAAGACCTATCTACTTTTCTGTTGCCTCCTCATTTAAAAAATTCCAGACTCACAAAACCTGACCACCTATCTGAGAGCACTGGATCAAGAAGTTTTTGCTCCATTCCATATTAGCCCATAAGCAGACAAAATAAACTATTTTACAATAGTAACAAACTTCTGAGACTGATGTTTTACAACAAAAACTTGAAAAAGGATCAAGGACTGCAATACTGCCTTTTTTTTTTTTTTTAAATGCCAGTGGCTAGGAATTGTGGAGCCTTCAGACCTGTCCTATCTGACACGTCCTTGAGATACTATGAAAGACCCTATTTAATGTTTCAATAGAAAATGCTTTTCAGACCTAGAAACAATACCATTGTTTGCACTGGACTTCCATACTGATTCAATAGGCTGATCAGATGTTGTGACTGACAGCAGTTTCTATCTGCAGGATTATTCAAGCATAAAATTGTTGTCAAGGCAATCCCAATCAAAAGCAGCTGGGCACATAGGAAACACACGGTGTTCATATGACGATGCTTTCAGCATACATAGATGCAAGCAAAGAAGGATTTTACTGAACATTCATGATCAATTGAGGCACACATAAATTACTGTAATTTTTATATCGCCATTTAGCTACACCCTGAAAGAAAGAAAAAGCCCTAGTTCTACATAGAGATCAAAAGAGAAGCTATTGTCTTCCAAATTACCATTCAGTTCTAATGCAAAATTGGTACAACAGTCTGTGGAATGCTGATAACATTTTGTGCTGCAGTTAGCCACAGATTGTCTGAAGTACAGAAAAGTCAAAGCACAGATGATTTAAAGTGAAAGATGTCGCACGGTTAAATTTTACTGGTTTGGGCTGAATTTCCCAAGCATGTGATTAAGAGAATGGATAGCCATGAATTAGTAATCTCCAATTTCCAAGCAAATGAGAAAAGAATCATAAAATGAGAACATCTTTTTCAGACTACAGTTTCTTTTAAAGGTTTTTCATTAAATGAAGTTGAAAAAGTTGAACTTTCAGAATGGGGTAATTGGGAAGTAAGCCATGAAGTCCTACAGCTGGCTCTGAAATCCATCTGTGTTGTGCTAATTACTGAGCAATTATTTCACACTTGCAATTTTGGAATGCTCCACCCAAAATATCTCAGATGAGTTAATGTGAAATAAAAATCCTAACACATTCAAGCTTCAAGGTCATTGTTCTGTTTTGATATGTAAAGGAAATCCATTTACATCCAGCATCTCACAAACCTATACCCAGAATTAGTTTGTTAATTCTGCTGTGCCCTAAGCAATGCTGAAATGATCTGAAGAAATCACTTGCCAAAATAATAGCACACTTCATGCTATAACAAAGCATATGGAAACAAAACAACATCTAAATTATACAAACAGACTGCTCTCAGTTTTCTTCTTAGATGCCCTTAATATAATAATTATATATACAAGGGTATCCAGAGCATAAGCTGTACCCACAAATTGCACACTAGGATCATACAGTAAATTTTTCCTGCATCCACCAGCTGACTTTGAATAGTTTTAAATACTACTTTGAATTTCAAATACAGTTGGCATTTGTACCATGATTAGAAATAGAATTTCTTTTAGTTACAAAAGATTACAAGAAAATCCGCTATCTATAAAAATGGTAACAAATAGGCAGTGTCACTTTTAATTAACTGTATGTTAATGTATACAGCAGCATATCTTCCCCAGCTTTCCTGAAGAAAGGGAAAGTTAAGGTGGTTTGTCATTAAGAACAAAGGATTAAGCAAATTAAAAGTGGATGATAAAAAAATGTAGCTATACCAAGCAACACCAGAAATAATTCAATAATTCCAAGTACATGGAAGCCCTCATAAACCGTAAAGCCTAGCCATTAACAAAATGTATGCTTATAACAAATAAATAAATAAACAAACAAACAAATAGATAAATCAAAGCTCAAAACCTGAATGTAAGGGAGATAAAATGAAGGTGGAGATAAAATGAAGGTGGAAATAAAAGGAAAGCAGATATAACAGCGAACTAATTTTCATTTTCAAATGGGATTTCCTTTCAGTTACAGGCTCTGGAACTAGAGACCTGAGAGAGACGTGCTGGTCTAATAGGATGTGTTCACTTTAACACCTATGTTGCATATAATGTATTTTAATACTAAACCATCTGTAGTCCAACAGTCTACCTTTATTAAGTGGTAATTTTCTTTGCATGCCTAAAAAAAAAAGTAGATGAGAAAAAGGTTCATGTTTTATTTTTAGAAAAACAAACAAAAAAATAAAAATCAAGAAAGTTCTCATCAGTAGGAAATCTAAAAACTATTCAAAAGACTTAAAATTTCCACTTGACAGAAAGAACTAGTGTCATTTGTTATACAATCATTCTGAATCAACTAATACAATTCCTATTTTCAACACTGAGCATCAAATTCTTACAGAGCAACTCATGATTCAGTTCAAAAGAATCAACACATATGGAAAAAAATTGAACACAATGAAGGAAAGGGCAATTTGGTAACTGAGGCTGGAATTTGTCTCAGCTAACCTTAGGTACAAGCGTAGGAATTTATAGCTCATCTAGCCACCACAGGCACTGCTTTATACTTTTTTTTCAGGTTTTCATGATTCATCTTATTTATTATAGATGTTTACTTCAGAATAAGATGAAATGTGCCCTAGACTTCATTGACGTGATTTCTCTCACAGTAAAGAAAAGCCAGTGCAATTAGCATCAATATGTATTTCTATAGTTGGCCAAAGAAATTCCACCTAGTCTCTCAAAGAATATCATGCTTCATAACCTCTGCCCTTCTCTTTCATATATTCAACAAAACCAAAAGTACAGATGAAAAGTTCAAGCAGCTCAGTTGAGTTAATTTTGTTAAAACACTCTTTCAATTTAAAGCTGAATTCTCCATCTCAGTAATGGCATAAGACATCCTGCATACTGTACAACACATTATTCACCACTCCTTATATATCTGCAGATCAATTTCAGCTCTAGTATAAGCTGATGTTAGGGCAAAAGATCTGCACTACCTTTTACTCCCAGTATCTTTAAACACTTCAGTCACCCCACAGAAGAACAGTTAAAGATTGGAAGGGTGACAAAATGTACTATGGAGGTATTAGAAAAGTCCCAATAAACAAAGAATACAGTATATAAAAGGGTATGAAAAGAACTTAAAAAGACCTAAAAAGAATAAACCAGCTCTGAAATAAAAACTCAGAATTTGCCACCTGTTTCAACAGAAAGACATAAGGAAACAAGAATTCAGAATGCAAGAGAACAAGTTTTCCACTTCAGTCAGTTCCCAGCCATCTAATTTTTTTTAACTTTAATTCTTTAACTGCATGTAAAATACATTTCATAACAGTCGTGCATGTTACATAAATTCAATGTTATTTGCCTGATTGGAAACCAGTGCAAACATATTAAAGCCATGCATTAGCAGAATTTAATGATTTGAATAAGTTTTACTCATTCCTGGTTTAGTTCTTTTCTTTGAGCTTATTTATATTTTTTCTGACAGTTTCTTAGTTTTCACTTCTTAAACAAAAAATTCTTTACTTTACTTTGAGGGTGGTCAAACACTAGAACGGTTGCCCAGCAACAGCTGCGAAGCTGTTCAAAATTCAGTGGTAAAAGATACTGAGCATCCTGCTCTAGCTGACTCTGCTCTGACCTGGAGGGGTGGCCCTGTCAATTTCCAGATTTCCCTTTGTGGTGCCTTCACAGAACCTCAAAAATTCTGTGATCCTGTGGTATTTGTGGCTTTCAAACTACATCTCTTCCCAAACCTCTCCATTTCATGCCATCTTCCTTTCTTCCTCCTTCAAAGGTCACCCTGACTTGGCACATAATTTCCAATTTCTTTCTGCCTTCCATTTTTATACCTCCACTTGCTCACCATTTTACAGTTGTCACAGTTGGACTGAAATTGTTACTTCAGGAGCAAGTTTCATCTGCTGACCAGAAATGATGTTGAATTTGTAACAAAGTTCCCACACGTTAAGAACGGCATGGTCCATTATGTGGCTGACAGCACAACCTTTCATGAGTTACTAACAATTCATAAGTTCAAGCCTTCTAATAATTCTTAAAGTTTGTTTAAAGGGGTAAAAAAATAAAATAGCAATTTTCTCAGAATGAGCAAAATGACCCCATATTTCATGTTTTCTCCTTACCACGATTCACCAGGAATCATGACAGGTTTTAAGGAATCTGCTTACACTGTAGGTTGTGCTCTCTCCATCATTTATTGCAATAACACTTGCTGTCACCATGTCTAACAAAATAGTTCCAAAATAAGCAACATAACAAATCGCTGCTTTAACTCTTGAATCAGTTTGTATACTGTGTGGTCTTTTTTCCTAATCTTCATTGCATAGGACTACAGGTTTCCTGATGACATTTTGCTTGCTGAAACTGCTAAGAGCACACAGAACCACTGAACTGAAGTCCTGAGCAATGTGCTGTGACTGACATGCAATTCACAATTTAATCACTGGGGTACATGATATATTGGAGGTGATAAGAATATGACCCTATCCTCAATGCATTTGGGATCAAGTATTAATCTTCAGCTGTAAGTTTCAAAATACTGTATAAAAACACTTTTGTACCAAACAATCATAAATGCAAGGATTTACTAACTTAAAGAATTTATTTCTAGTTATGAAGGATTAATTAATGAACTATATTCATTAGTACAACTATTCTTTCAGAGTTCCATATTACCATCAGAATATTTAACTTTTACAGTGATCATTTACAAATGTGCAAATTCACATAGTGCATTACATTCTGATGTTATTCTGAATTTCAGAAATCATTTTGTTCTTATAAGTTCTATCAAGAAACACAAGACACAGAACAATTGGAAAGAAAATCTGATTTATGAAATTTTTAACATCTCATGTTTAACAGAAAATTTCATTCTTTGGGCTACCTGAATTTTTTTTTTTAACCTTCCTGCTATGCATACATGCTTGAATCTACAAAGGATAATTTACACCAAGGATGCTATTCTACTGTCACTCACATCAATGCTGACCTGTAATAACTGTATTTGGATTGAACTGTCTACTTTTCTTTGAACATCACCAGTTGAATAGGGCTTTTGCCGAGCAGTCGAATTTTCTCAGCATTTCATGAAATTGTCAGATTTTGGGCTGTTTGTTAATTTATATGTGTCTTTTAGAACACCATTAAGGTCAATATATCTAAAATAATACATATATGTATACATGTACATACATATATGTATATACACATTCCATGAAATTAATCCAGGAAGTCACAATGTGTAAAGCTGAGGAAACTCCTGCATAGACCATTGCTTTTGTTAGATTTCTGATGTCTTCTTATTTATATTGATACAAAAACTGGTTTGTACTACTGACCTTGCATACAAGACAGTTCATATATCTTGTCAGGGATCTAAATCAAAGCCTGATGGAAAGACTCAGACTGGCTTTAAGGCACCTTGGAAAAACCTGCAAACTTACACAGTATAAGACAAAAGTTTTTGAATAATACATTTTAGAGCTTAGAAAGGTCTCTTTTTTTCTTCAGTTATTTTCTCCAACCACTAGATCATGTTTTGTGAACAATAAATTACTGTTTTAATCCAACATTACCCTTTGTGCACTGAACATGCTAACAGGCAACAGCAGGAGAAACTTTTAAAAGCATTTATAAGTTCAGAAAGATACATATTTTCGTAACTCTTGACATCGTTCCCATTCTCCCATGCTTCACTTTCTTTCATTGTATAAACGAAAGTACTAAGGATATTATTTTTTTTTTTTTGCAACAAAGATCAAAAGAATGTATCAATTGGTTTTTAAAGCCATCCCATTGTAATTAGGATATAAATCTCCACAAAAACATATGCCATCTATAATAAAGTACTAGAACAAAGATATTTAGATAGAGAGATAAACATAGAGGTATCTGCCTATAATTAATATAGCTAAGATGTATCTTAAGAAAAGTACTACACATGTCTGCAAGTTACTATTTTGTTATACTGTAATTGGTTAGTGCATATCTATTTACAGTGCTAAACTTACTCATCAGAAGCAGTTCCAAAAGAATATTTTTCAGCACCAGTAGAAAGGTTCTATTGTTTCACAGCTTTGGCTTTTTTGCCATGGCTGGTTTTGGCTTGTTTGGAGAAGGAGGGTCGATTATGACTAAATACGCAACTGTATCCCTTCAGCCCCAAGAGCAGTCCTACCTTGTCACATACTAGAGTACCCATCAATGAACTTACAACCTTCCTCTGAAATTTCCAGTACAGTAACCTCATATTTAAGCTGTGAGCTTGATCAGATCCTGTTGACTTTACCAAATACTCACATTGATTTTATTTGCAAAGAAGTACCTTTCACCCACACAATAATTTAAAGGAAATTTTTGCAGTCTCAAGACTCATTTAAGCAGAATAATTGGCAACAATAGCACTTACCTGATTGTGTGGAATAGAGGTTATACAGCTATTTTCCAACTCAAAACCATGCAATAGCCATTTTAAAAAAAATAATGCAATGTTCGAAATTTATGAAAATTAGGGGTTTACTCATAATGCTTTTTAAGAGGCTTCTAGACACAAGTACTGCAATTTACTACTTGCTTGTGGTCAAAAGAAATGTGCCATATGTAATTATTTATGGAGAGATACTGCATACAGACTAGGAGGTTTAGATCAGTTGATATGTAATAGTTTGGCCACTATAAAAATTAATCAAGTCAGTATTGCATTCTGGTCTAAAAGAATGATAAGCCTCTTTTCACTAAGAGAAATCAGTCATGACTATCATACTCTCACCAGCCTATTGAAAGGACTAAAACAAATCAATATCACACAGAAAGATGGATCAAGCATGAATCAATGTGGCAAGCACATAACCAAACAGACATGGAATTAAACAAGAAAGAAAAACGAAATGAAACAAAACCAAAACAAAAAGCTAAACAAACAAAACCAACAAAGATTGTTGCTTAACCTGTTTTGTCAGAGCTGGTATTGATGGTATTGGTAGTGATGGAAGTGAAGGTAGTCTTTGCGCTGTCCTTGGTAGTAACAGATTTCTGCTTATTTTTCATGGCTTCCAGTGCTTTGAGCTTCTTGGCATGTTTAGTGCCTTTGTAGTGGGCCGCAGCCTGGCTCTACAAAGGAGAACAAAATGAACCATGCAATCAGGCTCATTTCTAAACTGGCATTCTCTGTATTAGTACAAATACAGACTACCTTTCAATAATGGGTACCATTCACATTATCCAAGTAGTGACCAAACAGAAAATCATATTTAGAATGATGCTTGAAAAACAATGGAAAAAATATTCAAGCCACCCCAAATAGATAAGTATAGTATTACTGCATAACAGTACATTAACAAAATAAGGTTGTTTTATTCTACCATGCTACCATTAGTTTTTCTATCAAGACTTCTTTTGCTTTCACATTAAAAAAAAAAATTAACTCTCAGGCAACGGGGAGGAAGACACTCTCCTCCCATTAGCTTTGCACTTTTCCAGTTTCTATTTCAAACTAGAGATTTAGTCAAAGCTTCTTTCAAAGAACAGTTTACTCTTAACAGTGGTATCAGGAACTTCCTAGCAAAGACTGACAGTAAAAACAAACCAAAAGAACCCAAACCAAAACCACAGCCCAAACAAAAGGAAGAAAACATAAAACGCTCTCTTCAAAGCCCATCACCAAAGACTAAACTGCATGGGAGGCAGGCATGCAATTAGCTGGCTTTCTTAAAAAAAGATTCCTTTTGTTCACCTGCTACAAAAATGTTTGAAATTCAAAGCCAAGAGCATCCTTTCAAAGGAGAAAGCTCACACAAATCCTGTCACAGTCCAAAATGTATTTTGGCTACTTGATATTGTTAAGCTAAAATAGATTTGTATGTACATTGCTATTAAGATTTATGTATTACTTAGAAAGTGTCCTTATTATTCTAAGAGTTAATACCAACTTTCCTGCATTTAATTCATGCTGCAAATATATTTTAAGAATAGCATTTGAAGTAAAGATTAAACTTTATACAAAACCCACTGGCATCAGTATAAATATTCAGAGTTTATTTCTTCTCTAATTATTTAAAATCTTAAAAGAAAATCTTCCAGTTAAGAAGTTAACAACCTCAAAAATTCATTTTTTTTTTTGCTGAGCTTCAAAGTTTTAAAAGCAACAGCTTTCTTACTTGAATAAGAAATTAAGATTACAGAAAAATAGTTAAAATCTAGCTGCTACAGAATTGCAGAAATGAAAAGCAACTATGCTGCATCAGCCCAAGGACCCAAAAAGGTCAATATTTTGCTTCTGGCATTAAACAGAATAGCAGATAGAACATAAAGGTAAATGCTTTCTATTGTGGAATAATAATAAGAAAACCCCACATATATAACCTGGCTACAAACTCAAAAGGATCAAAGGAATAAAATGAAAGTTACTTGACTCACTAAGCCATTCATGCAGGTAGAAAAAACCCGCATTATCTGGCATCTGTTAGTCATTAGACCTTCACTTAATGTTATTTAATATGCTGAATTTGGGAGTGACAGGAAGTTCTACTGAGTATCAAACAAGAGTGCATATTAATGCATCTAGAGATTTATGACTTCCAGCTTTCATGAAAGCCATGATTCCTTCCAGATGCCTGTGATTTGAGAAGCTCAAGGTGATTAGGGAAGAAGTGAGAGAATTTGTCTAAATCTATGTACGCATGCATAGATTTTCACACATGCATATGCTCTTCTCGTATATTGAGATGCATCATTCAGTTTGGTTGAAAAGCCAGTTTCTCTATACCTAAAATAATGTAAATATTGTATTAGGTACCCTTATTGAAAGAACACTGGACAGTGAAGTTATTAATCAGAAACAACCTGAACAGAAACAGCACAATCATGCACCTTTCACAATTCCCAACACATAACATTACACATACTGTAAGCCAAATAGAAACAATCAAGAGATATTAGTTACTGTTAAACTGAAAGACCAGTGTCAAATTACAATGATGCATTAAAAATGACATTATACAGTACATCTTCATGTTGCTATCATGTCAAATATTTTCATAGTTTCTAGACAAATTTAATTATCAGTCTGCTCCAGATTCTGACTGCACTTGCTCTCCTTAACGGTGTAATTCTTCAAGTATAAAAAAGGTAGTCAGAATACGGTCCTTAATACTACATGTTCGTATTAGTTTGATACACAGCTCAACTTTATTCACAAAATGGTTGGGGAAACACCCCAGGTTTATGCCTCCTGCATCCATACTTCCCTTCCAATTCTCGCAGCTACAAATTCACACACCTCAACTCAAGCAATGTTGGATGTACAAGGCTTATACAATGAGTGTCTATGCAGAAACTGGTGACCTTTTCAGTGTTATGAAATACACGAATGAAATTGCTCCATAGTAGAAACACATTCCTCAAATTTACAAGTACAATGGGTGCTATGCAGAATTGTCCATTACTCACTTCCCACAGAGTGCTGACAGTTTACCCAGCCTATACTTAGAGATGATCTTTATGCCTTTTTTATTTCAGTGTTTAAATCTCTGTCCTCTGTGGGGACATGAAGTCATCTGAGCTTATTTCAATATAACTATAGATAGCATGTTAATGGTAGTTCTATGTAAGAGCACACAGGTTGCTCTTAAGCATTTAAACAGCTCCAAATTAGCTTGTGCTGAATTTCTACAATGGAATCGGAACTCTAAAAAACCCCCCCCAAAACAACCCCCAAGAAACCCCAACCAAATGTCTGTCATTATCTTCCCTTGTAGGAGGAAATGGAAAAAACGCTCATAAATATCTTTTTTAGCACAGCAATGTAAAGTATGGTATCTCACTGAATCATTTTTTGCAGCTGTAAGAGAACTAAAATTATCCTCACTGCTTAAATGGCATTTACTTCTAACTTATAAAACTCATTGCTAAGCCAGTATTTACTTGTAGGTTATATACAAAAATAACATAGATCATAAAATGCAGTTATTCCCAACTTTCATTCAGAATTAAGAGATACTGAGAGAGAAGAAGAAAAGTCATTAGTCCTACTATTTGGTGCCAACCATGATGCTTAACTGAGTGAAGAGACTGTATCCCTTCAGAAAGGTGAGGGGGAGTCCAACAGTTGCAAAATGCAAGTAGATAATTCATACATATATTACCTTACCCAAGCTGAGCTAGAAGTTGTGCTCAGATGAGTTTATGAACAGAGCTTACAGGAGAAACCAATGGGAATCAAGAAGGATTTCCCTTTCCATGTTTTGAAAAGGGGTACTGACTTATAAATTGCTCATCTTGATGGAAGACAGTCCCCTTTGAGAAACAACTGTCTGATGTCAAATCAGATAAAAGAGATACAGGAGAATCCTAAAGAAAAAATTCCTTATTTCTACTGAACACTTTGTAATCAGGCATCCTAAAACCCCTCTAATATTAAATTCTGTTTCTTTTCATGATTATAAAAGAACACATTAGAAGAATATCTTCAGAAAGAGCTTACTTCCTTCTTTCATCGTAGTTTCCAAGTTTGCTTCTCACATCATAGTTTCCATGTTTGATACAAAGAATTAACCCTAGCACAGTGAAGACAAGTCACTGTCAGCTAAACATGTGGCCCAGTCAGTGAAGCAGCATGAGAAGTATGTCAGTTATTGCTGGTGCAATATTAGAGTGACTTTAAAAAAAATATATCTATTCTTGAAAAAGATGGCTAACAAGAAACCAAAAGGTACATTATTACTTCATATTTGAAGATGAAAACTTGAGGATCCTTAACTAAATATTGAGGTCTCTGCTCCTGCAAGTTACATGAAAACAAACTTTGGTCTATGGGAATTACTTCAAGGAAATGGCAAAATGTCTAAACAGAAAATCACTTTTCAAGGTTATCTGTAATGAAGTCCTGCTTATTTGAGTGGTGTAAGTCAAATTAACCATCTCTTTTGCAAAACATAATTTCCTCTGGTTCCACGTATCTATCTTGAACTATTAGGGACCTTTCTAATCCTTATATTTTGTTACCTTCCCAAACTGTTAGAATATAAATGTATTTGTCTATATAATGACTTATTGGGTGTATACATATATACACATATATGTTATAAACACACATACACATACCATAAAAATTTCTATATACCATAATGTCAAAACTCAGCTTAAGTGCAATACTGTACCACGATTACCAAAAGGACTTGATATTACCAAACAAACTGCAATATATAAAGTATGATGAGAAAGGTGAAGTATTTTAAACAATCCAGATAGTATTCACTTACACTTACATGGAAGTCTTCAAAAGTTCAACTGCCTGCCTAAGTTACATCACCAAATCATATGTCTTCTCAGTTATGTTTTTAGGCATTGGTCCAACAAAAACATTGTGCTTCATTTTGCACAAGGAGACAAAGAGTTCTCTTCCTATTCAGAGAGTTTTCAGCTTCACAGCACTGCATTGTCTATCCTTTCCATACCTCTCCTGGTTCACCTCATATTACAGTCTTCTTAGAGATGGTTTTCCTGCCTCATTCATTCCTTCTAGGCAATACCTTCATAGTAAAAGCCAGCTCAAAGAACACTTTTTAAAAAGTGTTGTGAATATTTTCCATCAAGTCTTTCTCACAAATATTCAGTCCAACTATCCTGCACCATGTCTTTTTCATTTTATAATGCATTTTAAAAGATGTTCATTGTGGAGAATGCCCTACTCCATGCTGTCATCTGACCAATTAGTAGCAAGGCTGCATTCTCCCTGCACCCTTAGAAATCCACAAATGAGGGGGCTGAAAAGTACTTTTTTTGTCTATCTGAGATTTCAGTAGATCACATCATTGTTTCCTACCAGCTACTGGATACTACCATCACCTCTGCTGTTATCTCCAGTAAAACAGTAGCAATTTTTGCTAACATATAGGCAACTGATGTCAAGATCCTCCCGACTAAAAAGCTCTAAACCCAATGAGTTTCCAGGTTCAAACTGATACTGTCAGTGAGCTGGGCACACACGGAAAGTAATCATACGCAACTGCACAAGCCAAGAGGGCTTCTATCCTTGGTGAAATGAGGGAAATTGTTTATGAGATACCTATGCTACACATTGTCTCGATCTCTGAGTACAGAATATTTTCCTGAAGTTGGGCTGTCAGTAAGTCCTTCAAATACAATTATACAGATGTTCTAAGCACAAAAGAAAGTGATAAAAATCAAAAGACATGTTTTATTTTTGGAACAAGCACTGTACTTGTTTCTAACGACTCCAAAGCCTGGCAGACCAGTGATGACAGCACTGCTCAGGGAAGGCTGCAGTACACAGCTGAGACATCTGTAGACTACCAGGCATGTGCTGCTTACATAACCTGAGCTGATCTCTATGGAACTCTTCTAGTAAGTAAACTGGAGAACTTTACTGCGAGAAAGTCTAAGAGCCTTGAGATGCCCAACAGTTGGTTCTGCTTAGGGCAGGGGTTTTATTGTGAGCCATGCCAGATGATATGAGGATTATACAGTCTCTTGCACTGAGCTGTATTTACTCTATTTAGTAGGTAACCTTTTATTTGAGGGTATTTTAATTTTTCAAAACAATTTCTTAGAAGGCCTACTGTTTTGTTTGCCCAGTAAGCACACCCAGGGAATTCAGGACTAACAAGTCCTATGCTTCCTTTCTAGAAAACACAGGAATTTCATGAACTTCAGCAGAGCTTCACAGACTCACAATACAAGAGACAAACAAAACTTTGCAGATGATTAAGTGAAGACATATAATGCAATTTTTAAAGGAAATGTCAACACAGTGACATGCTTCATAGTGAACAAGAAGAGAATCCTGATTTCCGTCTGATACATACAAACTCAATCTGCAGTCAATTACAGTACAGATAAATGTTGCCTGTCATCATATCTTCCTTCTGCTGTGCTTACCTTTATCTTCTCAATTGTGTCATTTCAAATTCTTGTGCAACTCTATCATCAACACTACTGTGTAATACAGAACCAGAGGTCCAGTTACATTATGCACTGGGATGAAACTGTGGTATAAAACACCAAGGACGTGTGTAATATTACTTTGAGATATGCTCTGAGAGAAGGCTTTTGCGCCCAAAACTGTGACTGATCAGTTTGCTCCTTTCCCTAGAGCCAAATACACAATAACAGAGCAAGTACCAAAAAGGATCTTTCTGCAGAAAAGAAAGCATTTCTCCATTATTGTGTCACAACACATTAAATGTCCCAGCATATAAATTCCCAAGTATTCAATTTTCTCTTTTCATGTGAAGAAAAATTTTGTGTTCCCTCTTCTCCTTCAAAAAGCATTTATCCAATGCACTCAGGAACATACCCTGAGACTCCAGGATCAGAGCGAATGGGTACTTTCTGAGGTCACTAGCTCCTCTGCATTCACAAAGCTACTCTATCTCACTCCCCGTGTTTGGGCTTCTTCCAGAGCCATTTATATAATGGTGAAAGACTGTACCTGGCAGGAGTCTGCATCACATTGTGAAAGACAATGTGTGATGGCAAAATCATCCATCCTATAGTAAAATCAATTTAATTTTCATTATGGAAAGAAGTATCATATTTTCATTATGGAAAGGAAAAGCTATTTTATCTTGGTCAGATGCAGAAATTTGAAATTTTGTCCTTGATGTTTCTTGTCCCATATTGCAGCATCTCTATGACTGCACATCTGGTTTGTGCTGTAGGCTGCCACTGAGCATGGCATTACCTGAAATGATTTAAGCAAAATACAAAACTTGCCTAGGTATAACATACTTCACTCTGCATTCTAAGTAGACATACACAGTGCCAAAATATATATAGTGAAGGCAGACAGCTCAAGTAACCCCTTCTCATACCTGGCATTTTAATTTTAAGAACACCAGTACTTCATACAGCACAACAAAAGTTCATTGCATGAACAGATTATTTACTTTATAATTTATCATTTTTATTGTTAATCAGTTACATTGTTAATCAGTAATTGGGCAAATCAGTTTTTAACTCATTTTGACAAGTTTATTTATTAATTGCTAGAAGTTCTCATATGCTGGTTTCCATAATAATAATGGTTGCATTTTAGGGAGCTCTTTTGACGAGAGGAATGAAACATTCTCTTTTGCAAACTGATATATTCAATGAAACTAACTTTAACATTTAATGCCATCTTTACTGTATTAAATAGCAGCATCATTTATTTTCGCCAGGGTAAATCTAACTGTAGTCAGAATTGCAAGAAAATATTAAACTTGTTTATTTTTTCTCATTCAGATTAGCCAAGTGATTCATCTCAGATGAACCTCAGAATGAGACAAAAGGTCAATCTGTACACAGTTATGTGCTACACATGATAAAATAAACCATGTATTAATTCAGTTTAGTAAATATAACATATATGCTTCCAGTTTTGAATTTGGAAATGACATATTTGGGGCTGAGAACTTGAGCAAATTGTATATGCCATTATAATTTTGTACAAATGTACCCCAGCTCCCCTTCAATAGCAACAGATGAACATCTTATATTCCTTGTTTTAATTAACACCTTTGAATAGTATGTCAATAATGGCTATACTAAAAGCGGAAGCTGACATACATTTACCTATGAAACAACAAGAAAATAAGCTCAACATGGTTGTGATTTACTTAATAATGAGTTTAATAATTTGAATAGAATGTAATGTTCAGGTTATACACAAACAAGATTTACTTAAAATCGACAGATGCTGTGGAATTTAAAGTAACTGTTTTAAAGACAGTAATTTTCTAAATAGTGTTGAAAAGTTCAGTATTTTCTGCTGTTATCTAAAAAGTAATGACAGTGGTGGATATGTAGCTAACACCTTTTTTTTTAATCTCAATTTGTCACAGTTCACAACTGCTAATGGGAGTCAAGGGTGTACACATACACTTACCTGCCCAGAGCCTCAGTTCATTTAGAAACTTTACACTGACTGAGCAGAAAACACTTGATTCCCTCAACATTCAGCTTGTGAACTGAACAGAGAAAGTTGGGGGGGGTGGGGTGTTACTGTAGTTTGTCTGAGTGTTTTCACCTGGTTTCTGTTGCCAAGGAAACCATTTTGGTCTGTTTACATTCGTTATAGCGATCTCATTGAATTCTGAGTTTCAGATTTTTTTGACTGAACCAAAAGCATCAGAGAATAGTGGTGAGGCACAAAGATACTACAAGAAATTTTACAGAAAACAGGAGAAGCTTAAACGGTGAATATTTAAATTCCTACTAGTTCAGTACTATTTGAACTCTATATTTGAAATAACAAACAAGTTAATACAACCTGCATGTAGAAAACCACAAAAGAGAGTACATGGAGGTATTTTCACCATGCTCTTAAGCATAGTCTTAATATTTTTATTAGAATTACTGGTTTTAATACTAAAGTTATTAGAAGTTTTCCAATTTCAAGTTTGTCTTCAGAAAAATATAGATTTGACTTTCTGATTCTTTTTCATAAATATACAGTTACACAAACCTTTAATTTTGGATTTTTAAGTCAAATTTCAATAGTTATTTTTGCACACATCTGTCCTGCATCCTTTATATCAGCTCCTACCCATAAATAGAAATTCAAACCCCACAAATAAGTAACATAAATACTCAGATTTCCTGAGCTCTGTTTTATGTGGACTTGACTATAGTTAGATGCTTCCCAGGTCAAATCTTCAGCCTTCTTGCATAAGGCTGTAAATATATGCAAAATGTTACGTGAACTTTTTCACTGTGAAGAGTTATCACAGCTGCACAAAGATGTATAATTTAAGGCTGGGACTGAGATGGAAGAGTTTAACTGGTTCTTTCATTCTCCTCATATTCTAAGAGGAATCCAAGCCTTCCAGTACAGAAACATCCATAGAGCGGCGGTGTGTTTTCTTGGAATAAAAGTACTCTCAGCCCACTAGTTCCTGACTCATTTAGACAAATTTTATATCTCTAAGATCCTGAGTCCTATGACAGTGATTTGCTTAAAAAGTCCTATTAGTGTAGGACACAGGACTTCTCTCTTTGGGAAAAGATATATGTTACATGAAAATGGCAGAGTAAAAGCCAAAGTAAAATGCGTTTAAAAAAAACCCAAAAAAAACAAAGACCAAAAACCAACCAACAAGCAAAATCCAAACCAAATGTGTTTTATATAAGGAATTAATATTAAAAAATAAATGCCTAAGTGGTGATAAAAACTAGTGGTATAGCATGGAAGCAAATATCCATTAAAGACTAATTTTATCTAAACAATTAGTAAGAAAAAGATATTTTGAGAAAAACAAGCAAAATAACCAGAAGAAACAAAGGTTTGTAAAGCATGGGAAAACGAAGATCAGTCTACAATACAGTTATATTTATTCTTTTACATAATTTTGTTCCTTTTGCCTTGCCTTCAAGCATTCTTGGGTGATGTTGTGAACACATTCAGAGCCTAAGTGAAGCCCATGCAGTGCTGTGTATACCTACAAGGTTTGCCATCACACAAGCTCCATCAGCTATCGAAGGGTCAGAGCCTTAGTATTTTGAATAACCTTTAGATATACATTGTGCCCGCAGACTTAATTGTGATGAGAGTTATAAAGTCAATTATTTATTCTTGAAGTAGTAAATATATTTGGGTAGATTCAATTGTTCCGAAGGTCATGCAGGCTGAAAAATGGCGCCTATTTACTAACACAAGGAGACTGTTGTACTATCATCAGTACAGAACAGGCAAAATTATCTTTCAGTAAAAAGCTGACAGATCAGCATCTTTCACTCCTTTAAGTTACCCATTACTCCTGTGTTCCATGGTTAGGGACACAAAACTTTACACAAAACTTAATGAGAATATTCTACATTACTTACTATTTACACTGCAGTTGTTATATTTCCTGTACTTCCTACAAACCCTCATTCCCTCTACTTCAAATTACACTGAAATCTAAAGATCCATTTTCTTCCATTGACCAAAACAAAATACTGAAGTTACAAGAAACTGGCTGCAATTCTACAAACTCTGCTGGATAAGAACAGCCCTGCTGAAATAAAAAACCCATTTTATATGCTGAAGTCTTATAAGATAAGAGGTAAAGGCCTCAAGTTGTAACAGGTGAGGTTTAGATTGGATATTAGGAAAAATTTCTTCACAGAGGGGGTGATCAGGTATTGGAAGAGGCTTCTCACAGAAGTAGGGGAATCACTGTCCCTGGAAGTGTTCAAAAACTGTGTAGATGAAGTCCTCAGTGATATGGTTTAGTGGTGGTCTTGGCAGTCTTGGGGTAATGGTTGGATTTGATGATCTTGGAGGTATTTTCCAACCTAGTTGATTCAATGATTCTAAGACAAGTGCTTAAGAGATGGTCTATATTTCAGGTTCAGTCACACTGCCTTTTACATTTCTCATCTTTAGTCAAGCGCAGGTTTTCTGGCTCAAAACTGATCTTGTGTAACTTAAAAAAGATCAAACTAGACAGCTGTAAGAGCCCTTTCTGAGTTTAAAACCTAAGAAATCATTTAGTATCTTAGATCTGGCTGGTCACAGACTATTGAAAAAGTGAAAGTTCCAAATGGTACTGAAATTTAATGCTGAGACTCCAAACTCCTTGGAGGAGGCAAATCCCTTCATACCTATTAAAAATATTTATTAACATATTTATACTTATTTATTGCTCTTTACTCTTCATACGCTGTTCTTTCTTTTGTTATTCCTCAGTGCTGATTCCCATCTATGGCAACTGTAACTCATACGAAATGAAAAAAACCCCAGACTTACATCTCAGAATTAAGAATTACAGAGATCTGACAAATGTAAATTAGTACAATTAAGTCAGTAACATTTAACAGTGTCCCACCCATGTCCTCCAAATTTTGGAATGCTCCTGAAGTGATTAAGAAGCACTATAATTTAATAAAGAAGGTTAATTTAAGCTTGCAGACATGACCTTAACACCTGAAGAAATGTTGTCTTAATTAACACAACACTTTTGTGAAACAGAAGACTTTTTCTTTTAGTTTGCTTTTTATGAAACTTTAGCCATGGACACTTGATGACATCACTAACCAAGAAGAAATTATACCATCAGAACTAATGAGGTATTAAAATACCTCAGTGAATAATGAAGAGTATTCAAGATTCCTCTTCCTTCTAGCCTTTAAAAATAATTAAACAGTTGATATTTCCACAAGCAAATGTACAGAAACATACTGTTCTTAAAAAAGAGACTGAAGCCCCTTACAAATTTTGTATTGAGATAAGAGTTCAGAACAAAGCATTCCTCTCTAGACTTCTGAAGAAAACTAAAATGTCAGGGGAGAAACACTGCAAGTTTGCACATAGAGTTTCTGGTTAAAAATTTAACTTGGCTGCCCTGGTCCCCACAAAGTTACTTCTGGAAAACTGATTTCTGTAAAAAGCTGTAGAGAGTTCTGAATCCTCTCTGAATAAAATGAAAAGAAAAATCTTTATCTTCACCTCCAGTGATGAACTGAAATTGTGAATAGCTCTCAGTTCATACCTATGACCTTTCTGCTGTGATAATTCTCAGCATGCCTCAGTATGCTTTGCAGCACCCCAATCTTACATGATGGAGGACATCCAGCTGAAAACCTCTAGCTACAGGAATATAGAACTCTCACTAAGGAAAACTCCTAGCATGTTTCTAAGCTGGTGTTGTACATTCAGGGTGTATGGACAGCTTGACACTGATTTGAGCACTTTGAGTTTCAAGATGCTTTCTAGAGTTCAGCTGTCATTAAGTACAGGTGAAGGAACAATACGAGACAGCTATGCCTTTTATGTTCGTATCTTTATGACTTTTAAAACTGAATCCTAAAAAAAATTTTCAATATATTATGCTTAACACTACTATCAAATTGCATAAACCAGTAAGTGCTATTTCCCTTGGGTGTGTATTAACAATTTACTTTTTGCAGACAAGTGCACAAATATGATTAGCTTTTGCAAATTGCTCCTTATCCTGTTACTGGTAAGTAATTTTTATATTATTGCAGTGTAAACAGATGCCATTTTCCACCACATATTCAGCAGTAATGAGCTAATTCAATGTGTTAAAAACAACAAAAGATCTTCAAGAATGAGCTATTTGCTTCAATAGTCCAAGCTCCATTGAAATCTATGTTGAAATCATTCATGATAGGAAGTTAGCAAATTACTCTAGAAGCCCTTTTGCAAAAGAACTTTTAGTCATTTATTATAATCCTGAATGGTTCTCCTACCTTCCTAACATTCACATTACTGATCAAATTCTTGCTAATTGATTCAGAAATTATTTTTTGAGCATAACTAATATACTTCATTATTTTTCTTGTAAAGAAACAACATTGTTGCAAGAGCTTTACAGCTATTTTAATATTCACTCCATGGATTCATTATAGACCAAAGTCTAGAAACAATGAACCATGCTGTTTTCATTGCCCTTTGGAAACTGCAAGGACCAACTTGCTGAGAGAAAAAACAAAACAAATCAAAACAAAACCCCAAACAACCCAACAAAAAACCCAAGCATGTTAAGTTTAGATTGCGTGGGTGAAATCCTGGCACCACTTAAGTCAACAGAAATTCTGACATATCTTTCAACCTGGAAAAGGCTTGAAAGCAAGTGCGATGCTCCACTTGGACCCAGTGGAAAGAATTTAAAGATGGATGGACAGCCTTTGACTGAGCCAACAAAACAAAACGTACAGCACCACAGCAACACTTCAGTTGAGCAAGAAAAAAAAGAAAAGCCATGCTTTTAGCACAAAACCATGTAATATTCAACTTGGAATATACTACTTGTCTACCCTCACAATAGCATGTTTGGGTAACTCCGCATCATCTTGCCTGGTGATACGTACTCATACTCAGCTGCTACTGGTATGCCATACATGCATACACTCTAAAAAATATTAACAGAATGAAAATTGATAACACCCAGAACAATTTCATGCAAATGGAAATGACTTGGTTTGTTTCTCTGTTCTTTCTTTATAGCTTCTACTTAACATTGCTAGAGACAACCACACCATCTGAGTCATCTGCACAGGAATATTTTCCTGTGGTTTTTTTTTTTCTATTGCAGCAAACCTGTTTGTGAAACTTATGTGTGTGCGTATATAAATATTTATATGGCCACAGACACACATTACAGGAAACCTGCCATCTCACCAGAAATACTGCATTAGATGGAAAGGTTTCTAATGTTGAGTACATTTGAGATATATATATCCAGCAGACACCCAGCTATAAAGCTAACAAAGACTCTCACATTTTGTGAGAGACATATAATCCATTGCCCTGAGTTTTTTTACTGGGTACCAAATAATCTGTGCAGCAGTTTATGGGCAGATATAAAGCCACAGAATACATCAGAAACACTACATAATGCTATCTTAAAGAATAAAACTTCAGAAGAAGGCAGATAACCCTTAGAACTCTCAATCTCAACTGAATCTCTGGGACTATCTTTCTATTTTAGAGTAATTTCCTATTTTTGATCCTGGAGCCAAATTATACCCAAGTCCATCCATAATGAAAATACACCCAACATGTAATAAAAACTAAATAGAATAATTCAATGTATCTCCCAAATACAGTGCTTTATGCTATGAATAATTTTAAGAATGACATTTATTCCAATAGGAATGAATCTCAGACCAAAAAATCAAGGATGCTATTTTAGAAGAACATTAAGGGTGCATGACCTAACAATGGATACGGAAGGGTAATAGCAAACTACAAATGTTGTGGTTGTATAAGCACGTACTTGCAGGTGTAGGTTGCTATGACCTATCATATTATGATAAATATTGCCAGTGGATCATGTAAATCTAACTGAGACAAATTACCTTTCCTGAGACAGTTAATTTTCCTAGTGCATCTTCCCAGGTTTCAGAGTTCAGGGTGGCCCTAATGGCTGTAACCATGTCACCCCTCTGTCTGTGAGTGCCATTCTCCCCAGAGCCTTGTGAGGCCTCCACTCCCAGCTCTGGCTGAAGTGCTCCAGTGTGTTTTACCTACCCTACTTGTCAAATCTGCAGAAGTTATCACCACTTAATGATGCACAGCATTTTGAACTGTACAGCACTGCGACTACCCCAAAGAAGACATTAGAGTAGGATCTTGGGTAGCATCCATAGCCCTACTGATGACAAGAGAACTTCAAGAAGTCCCACTTTCAAATGAGATCACAAAGGCCATCAGGACAGATGCATGAATGTCATGTGCAGTGTGTAACATCTAACAGCTTGCAAGACTTTTGTGAAGCCATTTACAGAGAAATATGACAACTTGGTCAGGCTCAGGATGACTGGCTTTAGCATCCGGAGTCCTACCAAGTCTGGATGTGATTTAACTTCTAATACTTTCTAAGAGAGTTGAGGCTGCAATCTTTAATTAAGTGCTTCCTCAATTTCACCTTGCAGATGCAGTTTAAGCCTCAGTGTCTTTGCCCTCCAGTCTCCTAAAACATACCTCTTATTGCATTCCAAATACAAAACAGATATTACTTCCAGATGAGAGTTTAAAGATGTATTAGCACCTTCAGGCTTACACATGGTCAGTCTAACAGGTTTCTGCAGGCAGACAACTGGCCAGGAATCTAAGTGGCAGTTTTCAGGCTAAGCCAAAATGTATGCTAGTCCAAGTGTGGTGGGAGCAGAAGCAGTTGTCTGCTAAAGATGGATTAAATCTGTAGCTGAACCATTCATTCAGTCATGCGCAAACATGCCTTTCAGTAAGCCTATGACTTCTACAGGTTCAGGAATACAGGTCTGAGATGCCCTAATGTTTTGCAGGAGATAGCCCCTACCTTCTTTATCTGATCAGATAGGTCACATCATAGGCCATGTGTCTTTTAACCACATGGCGTATTACCACAGGAGACAGAAACAGAATATATTGTCTGCATAAATCTTTGCTTCACATGGCTGTACAGTCCCTTCTTCTTCCCATTTACAGAACTCACATCCCTCAAAAAGGGTGGAGTCCAGTACTGTTCATTAAACACACAGACATTAAGGATGACCTTGTCACAGAGAATCGTATGTGGTTATTTACAGTGCAAGAATTTCAGAAAATTACTCAAGATTTGATGCTAATGATAAGGTCATCACCCTGTTGATTTATCTTTTGTGGTACTGAGAAAAGAGAATTATGAAAATTATGCTTCTCTCCAGCCAAAGGGCCTCAAGGGCCAACCCATCACTTATGAGTTGAAAATGCACCTTTGCACATACAAGAACAGCTCACAGTGAAACACTAAAGGACCCCACCTTGTCCTAAATGCAATTTTTCATGTTTCTACAAACAGAATACTGAAACACAATGAGCCTCTATTAGCCCCCCAAGCGAGCAAAATCCTGGCTTCCTAGCTACAGTTCAAACCAAGCAGTTTGTTATGAATATAAATGCCCAATTAAAAATGCATATTTAGTATTGGTGGGACCTCTTTTTATAGAAAAAAAAAAAGGAGTCATGCCTGCAAAACACACAGATTCTTGTAACTGCAACAACAAATGTTTCAAGGCTTGAATTAAAATTCATAGTCCAATTACTGCAAGTGGCTATACCTCTTCACTGGGAATTAATCTCTTACTACTCTGTTACCTGTTTCATGTCAGGATCAGCCATAATAAACTACCAAGCTGGTTTCATGAGGGTGAAGGTGGGGGTGAAGGGCAGCACATTGATGGGAAAAGCAGATAAATATCTTCAGCCTTTGTTTTCCCATTCAGGGAATATGGAAATCAACCTCTTCTGGATAAAAGTAGATTTTCTGAGTGGGACAACATGTAAACTCTGTTTATTTTAAGAATACAGGTTTAAAGCAACTATTCAAAAAGTGCTTCTGTCAATATTCCATTCTGCAATACCACAAAAGCACTAATCAATAGACTTCAGGTATCTTTAACTTTATGCAGGCAAGCAGTAGGGGGGAAAGAAATAAAAAACTCTTAAGGCTGACTATAGAGAAGATCTGAATCCTAAATAACCCCAGCTGGAGAATGTCTGGATGACAAACCTCCACCCAAAACAAGACTTGCATGGGTCAAACGTATTCCAGGATTCTGTTTTCAAGCCTTTCAACTCTCTTCTCTGGACTTCGACACATTCTCTTTGGGATGACTTCTTTGCTTTCAAAGAGTATCTTTATGATCATTCAGCATGAATAGCTCCTTGATGGCTCTAATTTTTCTCCACTGTTTGCCACCTGAAATTTTCCATTTCTCAATTCATCTTTCTGTCACGATAACCCAAATTTAATTATGAACTATGACAGACTCAGAGACTCCTTTCTTTCCACATATTGATCTCCTACCCTGCATCATCACATCATGTTACTCAATATTGCTTATTTGTCTCTTCTCTTACATAGTTCCTTCTCCCTCTTACTTGCCTTAGAACAACACACCTACTCCAACTATTTATTCCATAAATTACAAACTCAGAAAATATATTTATTCTTATTTACTCTGACATTTTTTACAGGCTTGACTTCAACTGTTCTACACATGTTATCTAATAAGTTGAATCATATGCCTACTGGTTGTCAACCCCTCCCTCTTTCAAGAAAATTTAAATATGGGTTTCAGAAAGTATTTTTCCATTAATTCATCCACCGATCCCCTGCTGCTCTCCCTACCTTATATTCTTGTTTCATTTCTGATTTATTAGAAAATAAGCTCACTAGATAAAAGATCTCATCTTACACATCTGTAAAGCACTGCATACTTCACAGACATTTAGCTCTAGGCTCCTTGTATAAATGAGCCATAATATTATCCAGGTTCTAAGTAAATTACCCATTAAACAGTATCTCTACTACTTTTAAGATCATTATTGCAGAATAATTCAGACCATACCGATAACATGCTTCCTGAGAAAAGATTTCCACTGTATTTTCCGATTAATGGTTGTTTATCTGTATCAATAGACACTCAGCAAGACACATGACAGAAATGCTGAGTTTATTTTCTCTTGGGACCTTGCTGTTGGTTCTGACTTGAAGTAGCATGGACTAATGTCTACAACAGAAATCACAGCTAGAACTGAATTAATCCTCAAAATGTTTAAATGATAAAAAAATCAGTTAATAAGAGTCATCAGAGCAAAGGCTTATTTTTTGTTAGTGATAATTTTCTTAAAAGATCAATTTGATCTTGATTAATTTCACTCACTTTCTAGGGGATCTGGAGAGAGGATAAACCAATTCAGAACTCGGTTCTATAGCTTAGGCAAGATCCTTTTCAACAAGGGATTTTGCTTTTGATCATTAGGCTGCCAGTGCTGGCAATTCAAAGGCTGTGTAGCACCTGTAAAACTCATACAAAATTCAGCTTCCCACCATCAGAAATTATACTTATTTTCGACCTGTAAAGAGCAAACATGGTCACGAACACCAATGAAAACTCTGTATTTGTTTTCTTTCATGATGTGAGTCCAAGAAATCATCTTTCTTATCTTATTAGCCTTGACAATGTTGTAACAAACTTCTGTCAACTGTGAAGTGCACATTTTCCACTCTGTATATTCCTCTTCAGTTCCTTCTATTAGTGCAGACAATGCAAAATAAAATATCAGATTCTTGTTGGAAGGATCAGAGAACTTGTGTCCTGAGTTGAAATCCCTTGGGCAAATGCAATCAGCCCTACAAAAAAGAAATGACTGAGTGGTGAGCACTAATACAACCCAATCTATTTTAGCCAAGAGTCTGTACCAGTACTCTTTTTTTCCTTGCTGCACAGACAATCCTCATGATTCCTGATGCTGAATGTCACTGCATCTGCTCCTTTCTTCTCCTGAATATCTGTTCTTTCCTTACTTCTTGCCAACTGTTTTGTGGGCAGCATTAATTTAGCATAGGACAAGCTAATACGCCTACAAAGACTGCTGTTTTTTCTCTGCATCTCATGTCCTATTGGCTTGCCCTGCCAGTAAGGCCTGTCTTGCCCATTGAGACACAGGGCTCAGACTCTAGAAGAATAGTTAAAATGATTCTGCAGCCATTTTAGGTCATTTTATTCAAAATTCTTTCATCCTGTAACTATATGGTGTACATTTTCTTATCTCTTTAAGGAAGTTTCAATCTTACAGCCTTTTCAATCACTAACGAGACACAATCATGTAAACAAATTTTGGAAACAACAATCCTTTGCCACTTGGAATTATATAGAATAAAATACAGTTAAATGCAGTAAAAACCTTCATTGTTCAGTGTCTGAGGTGTTATTTCCACATATTCCATGTTTCATGGCACCTTCTGATACTATTACTCACTGCTGCTTCTCAGAACGCCTTTAAGTTATGAATTGATTTTATTGTAATAATTTATCACTACCTAAGATTCTAGTATGAAAATCATGTTAGAGAATAAGCTGACAAGCAATGACAGGTACCTTGCGGTAGGCTATTTAACAAGAATAGCATTACTGAACAGAGATAATCGATGGTTCTTCACTAACAAAGGAAAAATTTTCTGTTATGTCATTACAGTAAGTGGCAAGAGTCTGGAAAGATAATGCAGATCCTGTAAAATAAAAACTATGCAATATACTCACATTAATTACTAAACCATAAAAATAAACAGGTTGACACTTTGGAAGAGCAACTTCTAGACAAATGATGAAATCCTGTATTTGGCAAACAAGATATTCAAGTAGGTAGAACATAAAGAATGCGGCTGTTTGAGTGATTATTTGATTTGCAAATTGGTGCCTTTATCATGAATTTAAAAAGAAACAAAACAAAGCATCTGAGAGAATATCCCACAGTTTTAAAATTACTGTATATATCATTGGCCTATTAAATTATGACATTTGGACATGTTTTGTATTGCTGTGTAGACTGAGGTGAGAGATAATAATGCTGAAGTGTCTGCATCTAATGAAAACATAACACTTTCTGTTTGGTGGCATGGCTCGCTACAAAAAGGCAATATATCACTGTCCTGAAAATGGCCAGCAGGAATAGGAAAATGAACTGCTGCTAATTAAACCTTTTACGTAAAAACATGATGGCTAATCAAATTTTTATTACCCCATACTCTCACATGCTACTTTCTTCTTAATTTACACTTCATCCTGTAGACCTTGAAGGTTTACAGTCGTCTTATATGTTGTGGGTTTTTGATACTGTGAAAGTATAAACTTGTGGCAATGGTAATTTAAAAAGATGCCTAAAAGACAAGTGACTGTAGGAGGAAAAAGAACAGCACAATTAAAATACATCTGGTTATTCAGATAGCTAATTAAAAGTCATATTCAAGATATTAGGAAAATATAAAGGGTTTACTCAAGCTGAAATGTCATCATTCTTCTAATAACTGAAAAACACCTTTATTACAAGGAAGGAAGAGTGCTTGGCTTTAAATACATAGAACACCCTCATTTTCAGAAGTGTGCTATTTAGTTATGATCAAATTATATGCTGTATTTCCTGTAAAGAAAGGAAAGATACCTTTGAATTTTAATGATTTCATTGCTATGAAGTTTGCTGCACAGCAATTTCATATAAACTGAATACTAAAGATTACCCTAGCTAAGTATCTGATTAAAAGCCAGCAAAATAGATTTTGCAAAAATTCTAGGCTAGCATATGCTAAATTTATTCTAGCAAAGTACCAAATAACCATTTAATTTTTATTTATATAGAAGTAATTACTGAAATATTTGTAAAATGAAATGAAAAAAATCACAACATAAGATGTTATTTGAAATAGAAAAGCATTCTTCTTCTAATCATATAGGGACAGAACAACTGAACTTATTATTTCTGCCAAAGAAATAATAAAATCAAAGCAAGCAGAGACAATTGCAACAAGACTAAATGTAAATTAAAATACTTCAGACAAAAAGCTTGAAGGCAACTGATTCTCCTATTGAGGGATGATTTTCACTTGTCTCCAGGTGTAACATTATGTGCACTGATGGGCTGATCAACAGAAGAGAACTTCTCCCCAGCTGTAATCAGGAGTGATTGATGGTTGGGACAAAAAAGTTGATTATCATGACAAGCCCACTGATGCAGAGAAAATAGTCTATGTTGGGGAAAGGATAAAACCAGTTCAGAAACTACCTTCTAAAACCCCTGTTCTAATGAATAAAATGAAACATTTATGCCCTTCCAAAAAGAGCTAACATAAATGAATTCAGTACATATACTGTGCACCTGTATCTATAGTTATTCCACCATGATACAATGAGACCTATATTAGCCCCAAACAGAATAAACCCTTGTATTTTTAAAATCACAGTTTGAGATCAACGCATCAAACACGATGTGTACATGAAAAAACGTGCGTGGTCTACCAGTAAAGCACTGCCTCAGTTTGAATACATTTTGAATTCATAATCAAGGTTTTTAAAGGCCATGGGGGAATTAGGTGTAAGTGCCATATTGGATTCTTTCCTGAGAAGAAGTCAGTCCCCTTTGGCCATTTTAAACCATTAAAGACTTCATTTTCAATTGAGAGTTAAAAAAAAACCAAAACAAAACATGAGTGGGGGCAATACACCCTCAAAGGTTTAGTTCGAATATGTACTCTTTGATTCCAACATAAAGATTTGAAAAGCAGAGATTGGGTTGCACTTCCACTCCTTCAGAGGATCAGGCTCCCAGCTGTTAGCCATGATGTGAGTTACATACACAGAATAGCATTATATCCAGGGACTGTAAAAGACATGAGAGGAGTGATAAAAGAAGGAAGGAGATAAAAAAGTTAGGCCTGGAGGTTCTGAAGTGGAATTTGTTTACATCAGGGCAGTCACATTTAATATTAATTCTTTCAAAAGGAAATATGTTTGCTACAAGAGGTGGCTGCACAAATACAGCACAAAAAAAAGAATGTATCACAGGTACCCAAGGGAGTGCAATTTTACTGTACCATAAAGTGTGAAAAAAAAACCCCAAACTGTCCAGAGATAGTGTAAAATAATTTGAAAAGGTATTATGCCTGTTCAAATACAGCATAACCAACCAAAGCCAAGTAAAAGAGCAACTTTACATTCTGTGCACTTTAGAAGAAATTAGGATTATTTTTTTTTTAAATAAACCCCACAATTTGCATAATCTAACTCATTTTGATGGAGATCGTTCTACCTCACACAAAAGCGCACATTTTCTTCACTATGTGATCTTTCTGTGGACCAGACTGACATATAGCCCTGCCTGCTCCTATTCTGCGAGTTCTTCCTTATCAGTGCCTAAGAAAGTGAGCCAGGAGTCATTGGTGACTGAAACTAGATGATATTTTGCCATTTTTATAGTGAAATTTGTTATCTGCACCTATCTTTAGTAATCCAGAATTTCAGATTCTCCGCTGTATAAATTATTTTTTAAAATAAATCTATAAGGAAGACTTTACAACAGATCAAAGCTAGATGAAGACTGCACAGCAAAGATCAAATTTATCTTTCCTTCTATGTCATGACTCACTTATGGAAAGTGGTTTCTGTAGAATCCCCATCACAGTTGTTCATAAATTTGAACTGTTTATTAGAGTTGACTGATTTAATTCCCATGTTGACTGATGAAGCTGACAGGAAAAACTGCCTCAAATACAAACAAGTATATGGCAAGAAGTAATAAAGCAGAGGTTTCTCTCCTTGCAGTTGAAAAGGGCAGTGTTTTCCATGAATGGAACATGAGTGAATTGGAAGAGACACTTTTATCCCCTTTTATACTGTCTATACTTCTCCTATTGTCTATGTTTTTCCCTGCCAATACCAATTAACTTGGGTATAAAATGGCATTTTTCAATGTACAGTTCAAACTACTAAGCATTGTCTTCATTCCCATAATTCCAGCCAAACACTTCAAAGAAATTCCACTACCAAATTAATGACTACCTGTCCAACTCTGGCATTTGAATTTCATTCTCATGTTTCTCCACCCTCCTTCAGGCACAAAATCTTTCTGGCACTATTGTAGCTACAAGACCCAATTCATTAAAACCACTGGAAATACATCTGTAATTTGCCTGGAAGTCATCCTGGTAACTGACAGCTAATCCACATTAAGGGCTCTTATGACACTGATAGAAGATTTTGGAAAATCTAGGGCCTATCAGATCACTTAGGTATATTTCCTGCTCCCCAGTAAAATGTTTCCTGGTACATTCTTATATTCTAATGTAATAATTTCTGAAAGAAGGAGAATTTCTAATAGTAACAAGCATGGATGTTTTCAAACAGAAAAGGGAGGTTGCTTTTGTTTCCGACTTTTGCTCTGATTAACTACTCTCACCTCTGCCTTTCCCTCTTCTGCTCTTTGCAGTTCTGAGATCATCTAAGCCCAAGCAGAAGTTAAAAGTTGGCTACAAAAGGGCAAATGCTACAACCATTCACTTCAGTGCCAAAAGCAGAAACCTTTTAAACCAATTCGTCTTTGTATTCCACAGTCAGAATACTGGTCATTAATCTTCTGCAAATTATAAACAAGTCTATCAGAGACAGTCATTGCCTATTCACAGATAATTTCTAGCAAACAAATAATTTTCAAGAGACATGAAAACCTTCTGCACAACTGACTTGTTTTATCACAAAAAAAGTGAAAGCTTTGAAAATGAAATAACCTGGTAGGATGAGCAGAGGTAGGAAATAAGACTTGACAAAGATGAATAAAAAAATCTGGTTTACGAAATCTTTAAATCCTAATACGGCAACAGCTGCTGATCAGTTGAATGTCAGTCTCTGTAGGATCATGTTCCTATACTGATTCTGATGTTCAGTTGACACAGATATTGAACATTTCTCTATAACCTCTGCTTGTGCAGGGACCAGGTAGCTGAAAGCTACTATTTTCTCCTCAGTTTATAGAATAGAATCGTTTGGGTTGGAAAAGACCTTTAACATCATTGACTCCAACCACTGACCTAGCACTGTCAAGTCCACCACTAATCCATTTCCCCCAGTGCCACATATACACGCCCTTTAAATACCTCCAGGGATGGTGACTCCACCACTTCCCAGGGAAGACTGTTCCAATGCTTGATTTAGAAACTCTTTTTCCAAATACCACTGCTGAATGTGGATGAAGAATGAATTTTTAGAGGAAAGTCTTGCAGTATGAATATAGAAGACACTGAGGCACTCCATCACTTCCCACCAGTAACAGACTGAGTAATTCACTGACATTAAGAGCATGCTTTCTTAAAGTTCAAAAACCTGCAAACTGTCTTTCTCTCCCACCGCCTTTTTATCCTCAGTGACTGCCCTTGCGAGACTGATACAGCCTCTGGGCTGGTCCAGGTTCTGCAACAGTACAGGTTTTCAAGACACAATAGATTACTTGCACAACAAGAGAGGAGATAGGTACAAGGATTAATGAAGAGTTTGTGTAGAGAGCGCCATAGTTTGTGGACCACTTAGAGACCACTTAGAGCAGTTACTGAGGATCACCTAAAACACTTAGTTTGTAGGCAATGCTTAAGAGGCAAGGAAATATTCAAATCTTTAGGCTATCAGTCAGAGGATTTATTTCAACACCCCCAAAAGTACTCTGAAGCTGCATCAGATATGAATAATTTCTGCTTCTAGGTAGTATTGGGGCACACAAATACTGCATAAAAGATGAAAATTATGGGCAAAATATTTTATACAATAAGGGAAATTATACTTTTTATTAAGCATTTTAAAAATGCTTAATAGAAGCTTTAAGAAACCACAGGTTATATGAAAATTTGTGACTGTGTTCAACAAAGTATTCTTGAATTTGTAATTTGTAAATTAAGTTACTTATTTCCTGCATGAAAAAAGGTTACTCACAACCAAGTTCTAATTCCATAGCATGAGAAAGATCAAAGCTGCACAGGACCTGGCTGCAATTCATACTGTAGCCTTTAAAACTGTGGTCTAAGAAACAGGAGGTAATGCTTCTCAAATGTTCAGGCTAAGCCTATAACAACACTCCACTGAATGCCCAACTGGGGAAAAAAAACCCCTAGGTTGCTTTCAAATTTCTCATTTATGCAATGTAAATGCAAAATATTGTGTGCCATTTGATTAGACTTTTGGAATTTAAAAAAAAAAAAAAAATCACTTATTTTAAATTATTTTGTTAGCAATTCCTTAGGGTTTCCATAATGTTTTGAGGCAAATGTCACATATCTCATGGAAATCTCTGGACTAATCACTTTCTGTGATTACTTGATATTTTTTTCAGTGAATACTATAAACGAATATCTTTGGAAAAGTGCAGACCTATGAGTGAATTTCCATCCTAACTCACATTCTTATCTCACATGAATGGCATGTGCAACTGAAATCGGAATTTTTTTCTTCTTACACTGAATTCCATAGTACAGGAAAGGGTGCATTATTATACAAAGAAGCGTGCATGTGTGTGTGTATATAGATATCTGAAATGGAGATATAAAACTATATCAATCATACACATGAAAATAATTTTTCATATCTATATAGAAATAAGTAAAATTTTTCATATATATATATTAAGATAATCCTGCACAAAGTTTTATCCTTGGTGAAGTACAAATATGGCAATTAATAATTAATACTATACCCTCATAGAATAAGACTGAATTTAAGGGGATGCTGAGTTTCTGTAAATGTTTGCACAAGAGAATCTCCTTAAAGAATCAGGCTGATAACTTCACAGAACACAGATGCATTGGTTTGGAAACACCAGAAGTAAAATTGCCGAAAGATAATAGGTAAATGTGCTTGATGACAATAACTACAATAAGTGAATTTTATTAAGAAGGCTGTGAATTACAGTTTAAGCAGAAATTGTTGAGTTCATACCAAAGCAGGGTTCTAAATCTAAAGGTTAATTGAAAATCTAAATCTAACCCATAATTGGAGACACAATAAAGCGTGCAAAGAATAAGAACATGTGTCACACACAAAAACAGTGAGAGAGGCAAATAACACACATGACTTCAAACACCATTTAAACATATCTCTGAAAGTTGAAAAATAACAGATTTGAAATCAGCATGGTAAAATACTAAATAACTTCAAGCAGTTAGCTGTATCAGCCTCTCTTGGTTCTTAATGGACCAACTTTTGAACGTTCTCTCTGCAAACAGAGGCCGCAGGCCAGATGTGACCATTACTTGGCATGGACAAAAAATGAAATCTCTTCCAAACCAGATTACCAGGTTTGTAAATTAGTTGAGCAGGAGGTCATGTAACCTCTCTCAGCTCAGGGCCTGTGCACTGTTTCCTGTCCATCCTCAGAAACGGGTGTCTAATTTAAAACCCTCTGCTGGCAAATGTCCTTTACGTGCTTCCTGCCAACACTTCACTACTGTTACGGCTAGAATTATTTCAACAAATATTCCAACAAAAAAAAAAATATCTTGAATTAAATTAATCTGAAGAATTAATCAGATTTATTCTTCTTTCAAAACCAAGGAACACAAAGATCTAATGGTCACTGTTCTCTTATTAACGCCCTTTCATATACTTATATTTCCCTTGTCTTTTCCACTGTACATCTACCCAGTATTTTCTACTTTCCCTAGTCCTACTACTGGTTGTCTTCTAAACTGTGCAACTAACAATGCTTTTATTAAAGTGTGATGACCACTGCTGTAAATAGTTCTTCATCTGAGGCACTGTCAATTTCAAATGCTGTGGAATACTTACCTGCCTATTGATAAATGCAACACTCCTTGGGAAAAAAAAATATCATAGGATTATGTGGGGGGTTTTATTTTTCTTTTCTTTCCTTATTAGCAATTGGCAATGTATATTTGGATCGTGATTCACTGTAATTCCTTTTTGGCCCTTAAGGCAGACATTTCTCATTTTATTACTTGTACATTTATTTTTTCCAGTCTGAGAACAATTCTTATTGCTTTTATTTACTGTACTTGTAGGGATTCCAGACTATTTTCTCCAACTGGTGAAGATAATTTTGGACTGCAACCCTGAACTTGACACCTTCCACCAAGTGTTGCCACCTCCCATATAGGTGTTGTCCACAAACCTAGTGTATGTACTTTCTAGTCTGTTAGGTGCATTGCTAATGAAAATTTAGAGTAGCAGCAAGTACAGAACACATTCCTGCAGATCCTGACTTGTAGTGATCTTTTGTTTTGACAGGAAACCATCAGCAATTACTCTCAGTACAGTTTTTCAATTTGTAGTGCAACCAAGTTTTAATAATTTCAACTGACCCATATTCCCTACTTGACTGTCACACAGGACTGTATCAAATCTTATTAAAGCCAAAATATATCACATATATTTATTCCCTATTATCCATTAGACCAATTACCCTGTCAAAGGAGAAAATTAGATTGGTTTGACGTAATTTGTTCCTGACAAATTCATGTTGCCTTTTTCTTGGCACTGTATTATCCCCTAGGTGCTTACAAATTGATGCTTAAAACATTTGTTCTAGATACCAAGCATAACCTAAACAGGATATAGATCCTCTGGTCCTGCTTCTTTCCGCATGAAAGTTAGAGCCATAGCAAAATACTTTGGATCTATATTGCATCCTTTATCCTCCAAAAAAATCTTTTGCTATTCTTTTACTCGAACAGCACTTTTTGAATCCTGACAACTCCGTACGCTTGAACTATATATCGATTCAGCAGTACTCTTGGCTTTATAGAGATGGTGAAAAACAAGGTGAAAAAACAACAAATAAGGACTCCACGATCAGCATTCAGCTCATGATTTTCAGGAGAATATTACTAGTGGCCCAATTTAAGTGAAACAAAAATTTCTGGCTAAAATATCAAGCAATATTTAAAGTGTATCATAATGGAATTCAAATCTTGTGAGTACATAAAAATGCTGCTCAACCTTTCTCTAAAGGCAAGGTGGATTATCATTCAGCCATCTGCATTAAACAAGAGGGAAGAGTGATAATCCTTTTGCAAGAATTGACCTTGTTAACAGAGATTGTCACAACCCTTATCAAACAATGAAATTAGAAATGTGAGCAAAGGAAGATCAAATAGTCTAGACAGGTCATAAAAAAATGAGTAAAATTTGTTTCCGCACCTTGCGGTTGTTTGGGTTTCTGTTGTGGTTTAAGCCCAGCTCGTAACTCAGTACCATGTAGCCTCTCACTCATTCGCCCCTCTTCCTCCCCCCCTGCTCCCAGGGGGATGGGGAAGAGAATCAAAAGAATGTAACTCCCACAGGCAGTGATAAGAACAGTCCAGT